>QFEI01000301.1:0-13816 GCA_003316145.1 Neoboletus magnificus | reverse complement strand
TGTCCCGTTTTTTTTTTTAGCCTGACGTCCTGATACTCGTTTGGGATGGACGGACAGGGACGGACATTATGGACTTTACCTCGATGCGTCCCTCTTGGACGGTTCGTCGGCGCCGTGTCCGACGTTTGGGAATCCGCCATTGTGTGCGCTCCCGCCACACGCAAGCAAGGAGCAGAATGGGGTTGTGAAGGCCAAGGCGGATGTGTCGTTTGAGTGTGTCGGGTTGGAGGTGTGGGGGATCGGACAGTAGGGGTAGGTCTAGGGTCTGTTTTTTTTTTCTTTCTCTCTTTTGCCCTTTACCATGACTTGCTAGTGACTGTTGTACTCGTATCATATGGACTGGATTGCATTGTTTTATTTGCCTGGATGCACAATCGTACAACCTTTTTTTTCCCCCTCAAATGCATTGCGAGAACATACTTTATTACGTGGTCTAATGGACATGTGTATGTGGACAAAATGTAGCGTATATAATCCCGTTGATGCGACGTGTGCTCTACAGACGATCGTGCACATGGTATAATAGGTAGTGCGGGCAGGAAGATGGGACATATGCACTTGCGAACGAGGTCCATGAGTGTGTGTTCTACAAGAATCGATTGGTCGATGGGTCCATCCCTTTGGCGAGTCGCAACATGACCACGTTGGACGACAGACTCGAAAACTATAACGCACACGATCAACACAACGACGCCAACGCGGACACAAAGAAACAACGTACGCCGTTCCCAACAAACACCTCTGCCCTCTCCGCGATCGCCATATCCACCGCCATCGACACATGATACTGCTCCGCATCCAACTGCACATCCACGGTGCTCACCACGTCCTCCCACCCGTCTTTTTCGAGGGCGTCTTTCACCTCTGCTAGCGCCCACGCCCACTCGTTCGAGAGGATATAGAGCCGTCTCAGGCCTGGATGTTGGGTCCTGATCTCGTGCAGCCGTGTCACGAGCTGCGTCGTCGTCGGGAGACAGTGTTCGAGGTAATATCCCTCTTTCGCAACGGGGTCGTCGCGTAGCGGATGAGGATCGAATCGATCGAGGAGCGAGGGGTGTTGGTTGATACCCATGTAGTCGGCGCCCCATTTGGCGAGGTTGGGGCAGTGACGGACGTAGTCGCCTCGTCGGAGATGGACGGCGACGAGGCCGTTGAGAGGGAGGGAGGATGTCAGGATGTCGGTGGCAGCGCGGGGTTGGAGGAGGGCAAAGTTGCGGGCGAGGGCGGATTGGACGAGGGGGGACCAGGTGAAGTTGTGGAGGATGGGAGAGGCGACGAGGGGATCGAAGAGGGAGAGGATGCGTGGTCCACCGAAAAGGCTGGAGGGGGTGGGTGAGTGGTACGGGGAGGGGTGCAGAATGGGAGGGATACTTACAATCGATCGAAGAGGTCGTGTGCGGACGAATCGATCTCGATGCATTGTGCGTCGACGTGGGCGATGTGGTTTCGCCACCAGTCGATCATGATGGCGCCGTCTGCGTCGTTGGGGGCGTTGGCGGAGCTGAGGACGTAGGGGGTGATGTCTGGACCTGAGCAGACGTGTTCGTAGAATTCGGCGCTGACGGCGAGGGGTGCGTTGGACATGGGGCCGCCGGCGGTGGGACCGGATATGATGGCGTTGATGGGTATTCGTGTTGGGCGGAGTGCGAGGCCGTATATCGTCCATGGGAGGGGTAGATGCGACCAGGTGTAGTCTTCAAAGACGAAGGAGACGTTGGAGACGTAGGCGAGGTAGGACATGAGCACGCTGGCGTCTGTTCGTTAGGGACGACCCGAGAGGGTTGGGATGGGGTACATACGCTTCTTGGAGGATGTTGTTGAGGCCGTGTCCCCAGAGGTGACCTGGGAATCTGAGATAGCGTGCTGGACGGTCGTTTGGGCGGGTGAGTACGGCGACGGTGTGCTGTGGGAGTCGTTGTTCAAAGGATCGGAGGTCGTCGTAGGACGGGGGAATGCCCTGGCAGAGGATGGCGAACAGAACGAGGACGAGGATGCAAGCGAGACAGAAAAGCAGCCGACGGAGCTGCACGAACCGACACCGACGCCGTCTCAAGTGCGGTGACCGCGAGCGCGGGTCGGTGGGGACGATGGTGTACTCTGTGCGCAGCTTTCTCGAGAACATCCGGAGTCGTATCCAATCTGTGACCGCCATCGTCGTCGTCGTCGTCGTCGTCGTCAAAGGAGAGACTTTACGAGCTTTTCGAGCGTCTCATTGGCTGCTCGAAACGGTCACACAGCCGAGATTTCGTTTTCTCTGATTTCTCTCTGCGCAGTCGCAGCGTCGGCCCCCGTGTCGTCGTCGTCCGCTTTTTTTTTTTCTGAATGCCACTTGTCTTGTCTCACTTTGTATAGATGCCCCGTCAACGCTTTCCTCGTCAATCTGCCGCGAGCTCGGGTGGCACGGCAAGCTCAGGCTCGAGCGATGCGACCACTCCCAGTGCTGGTCCTATAGTGAGTCCCGAGTCCACGGCAAACCCAACGGTTTTCTCTCGCGTTATGCCGTACTCTGTGATCGTGCTTCTGATTGATTTTTTTCTTCTTCGAATAGTCATCGGGTTTGGCAAGTGCGACAAACCCGACGTCGGGACTCTCGTCATCGTTGGCGAGCGGCACCGCAGAGAGCTTGACTCCGTCATCCCAGTCTGCCGTCCCCACCACCCCGTCGAGTTCGACCGGGACGACGAGGTGACATCTATTCCCTTTCTTTCATACGCTTCTCATATGCTCGCTCTGCCGTAGCTCATCACAGTCCGCTCCATCGTCACAATCCAAAAGTAATGGAGTCCTCACTACGGCCTCTCCCACGTCAACCTCTTCTTCCTCCTCCATCGCTCCGTCTACCTCGCCTACCGCATCCCCATCTTCGTCTGCACCACCTCCAACCACGACACCGCCTCCCATAACATCGTCATCGCAACAGGGAACACTAACGACCGTCACATCCTCATACACTACCTACATCAACGGATCCGCCGTCATCGTACGTGCCCTCCCAATCAACATCCCAAACCCACATCTCACCTCACACAGACCCAAACGTCATACCCAAGCACAATACCCGCCCTTTTAGCCCCTTCCTCCTCTAGCAATCGTGCCGCGATCATCGGCGGTTCTGCAGCAGGCGGCACAGTCGTCCTCATCTTCCTTCTCACACTCGCTTACTGCGTCCGCCGGAAACGTTTCGAGAGACTCGACTTTTTAAACGCCATCACGCTCAAACGAAAACAAATCCGTTCGAGAGCGACCCTGCTCGACGGCGAAGACCTCGTCGAGGTCGATCCCCAACGGCCCCCACTCAGGTACACCGACTACGACACGCCGTGGGATGCAAGGGAGAGCAAGGACGGCAGCGACCGTGCGTTGATAACAGAAAGAGTAACACCAGGCACACCACACACACTCACGGGACCCTCGCGGTGGTCCGAGACCGGTTCGGCATTCAAAGAAGACGTGTGGCCTCCACCAAACGAAGGCACCCGACTCATGGACCCGCTCGCAAACAGGGACGATCCCGAACTCGATCTGGGTCGGATCGTGGACGACGTGATGGGTCCGTCTGCGACGGCCGTGCATTTTTCAGATCGGTCGGTGTCGTCGATGTACCGTGACTCGGTGGCTGGATCGGACGGGGCGATACATTCGAGAACGGTATCGAATGCGTCGAATGCGGCGTTGTTGGAGGCAGCAGGGTTGAGCGGGACGACTGGGACAGGGCTGCCTTCGACGGCACCCGTGCGATCGAGTCCGTTGGCGCAACCAGGGACCAAATCCGGTTCAGTCGAGCACAGGGGCGGGAACGCTTCGTGAACCCATCGGACTGTCGGCCGTTTTCTATAGGTATATATATATAGCTGTCCTATCTTGCATGTAAGTCTTTCGCTCCACATGGTGATTTGCGTGGGTGCTGATAGATGCTCACATTGTGCAGATATATCCACTTATCGTTATCTCACACTCATTGTTATTTTTTTTTTTGCCTTGTTGTCTGACTCACTCATATTGGGCCACGACGCCGAACCTACCTATACTCACAATCGGACGTTGCTCGTTTCCGTTCTTGCTTTTTTGTTGAGGACGTTGCCCTTCCTCATCGAACGCTTTGCTTTCGGAGCTTTTTGTTATGATCTGATTGTACCGCCATGCAATACGTACATGCGATCATTTACCTGCATCATCAAGGACTATTGACATGTCTCGGGATTTTATACCGTCAGGGACCCGCTTGGTCGAGTCACGCTCAGTTTGTGCGTTTCTTGCAATGCTTTTCGTCTGAGACGCAGTCAGACAATCAACGATCGGTCGCTGTGACCATGGAATGATTGGACGTTCGTCAAAGCTGTATATTTGCGTTGATGGGGAGCTGTCGATTAATCTCTTGTGCGTTCTCCCGTCAAGAAGCGTTTCCAGCGATCAAAAAATGTGAGCATAATTGGTCTATATGTTATCAGGTACATACTGACAGTTCCGAGTGGACTCGGCCAGACTGATATTATTGACTGACTGCAGAGGGTGGGGTGTCATGGTGCGCACCAGCACATAGTCAAACGATCCCAATAGATGAAGACTACGTTCGCTCTTGAGAAACGAGAAGAGGGGAGGGTGACGGAGAGGACGAGAAACAGAACAGGTAGTATAAGTTGGACCCCCACAATTACTGGAATGATTCCATTTAAACGAAACACAAACGAATCCTTAAGCTATCGACTCACGTGTAGGGTAAAAGCCAGGGTGTGCGAGATAATAGGACGGAGGACAGAAATAGGGGACAATCTATGAGAGGGGATCGTGTTGTTATCGTTCGCCTTTGACTCTTCGCCATAGTGTTCCTCTCAAATAAATACTACATATCGGTGTTAAACGTTAACCGTTATTCCGGGTGTGCCGCGGCGCTCTTCAGTGAAAGGATGGCAAATGACAGATGGGTATGATCGGTCCTGTAAGCTTCGCTGCAGGTGTGCGCGTTGGAGTCAGCTTTTAGGCTGGCCTCGCGAACTTGAAGGATTCATCCAAGTGGCTGAATTCGGCCGTAACAGTGCCAGTTCCCACGGAGGAGCCCCGGACTGACTTGGCGGTCCAAGGCGGCGGTTACCCTTCAAATCAACGCGAGACTTCTTAGGGGCTTTTGCATCATGGCTACCAATGTTGACATCTACCTGCCCACTCCAGACCCACCCGGTTGGATCCCCGCTCTCTCCATCCCGCGTGAAGATATCGAAAGACTCACCCTTCGCCCACTCAAATGGCTTCGTTTTGCCATATTTACTGTTTGTGGTGCCAAGGGTGACTTGTCTGCTACTCAAGGAGGCGAGGTAGTCGACTATGAGAATGTCTCGTTCGAAGAACTTGCGAATGAATATTACTATACCCCTAACGGTAAGCTTGTGCTTCCCGCTCTGTCAATACCTTCTGACGATGCGTTGAGATAGACGTGTGGCGTCTCATTGACCGCCAGGCATTCAATGACCGAGTCACGTCAAGTCAAGCCACTACACGACGCGCCGGCTTCCGTGACGAAGTTTGCAGCCGCGATGACAGTTGTGTCATCACGAGGTGTGAACGTGAAGCTTGCGATGCGGCGCATATTATACCCCACAGCGAAGGCAGCGGGGTATGTTCATCTGATCTTGTGCCCTGGGCGATGCTTACCTTTTCCCTAGTACATTACTTTTGTTGTTCGTGACCGCTCCAGTTTATACGAACAACTGCCATTCTCTCTTGAAGACGATGATGAGGTTGATATCGACTGCGTCCAGAATGGAATGCTTCTGAGCGCGGACCTACATCGGGCTTATGGTTCAGCTAAAGTTGCATTCCTCAAGGTACGCCCAGAATTGGATACACATGTCTCCCACACACATGTCTCTAACTTGCCCCGTGTTCAGACCCCCAACTTTGCAATGGTACCCGCCGACGTTCCGTGGATTGAGCAGGGTCCTATTCCAGACAGCCGGACGACGTTACAGTACGTGGTACCTCCTACGGGACGGGCTTCTGTTCCACCATGGGACGTTCAAGCCAATTGGTCCCATGATGCAGTAGGATCCCCGCCCAGTATCCTGCTTGACTTCATGTATGGGGTTGCTATTGTCCGGCGCTGGATGGCCGTTCCTCTGTCCGGCATGCTAGAGGAACGGCGTAAGGATGTCTTTGAAAAAGTACTGGCTGAAAAGCCAAAACGTCCCGCACCCGAACCCGACGTTGAGCCAGATGATCCAAAGGACCCCGATTCGGTACCTCGGGAGGACAAACCAAAAAGGAGAAAAATAGTCTCGTCAAATGCGTCGGCAGGTCTGCTGGAAGGCATGGATAAAATGGATCTCCTGTGGATGTACCTGAACAACACTACCCCTGAATTGATGGCGGCGGAACGGGAGAAACGAAACACTGAGAAAGAACTACGTTCTCAAGAACATGGCGCTGAGAAGGTACGACAGTGGCTGAACTCGGATGTGTCTGTGAGTGCTTTCGTCAAATGCCTGTTTCCTGAGTGAAGGACTGATGATGTGACATGGACAGACAACTCCATTGTGAAGTACTCTACCCTGATTGTCCCAAGTCTTATGGCCTTTGGACAATGCTGCGTGGTTGTGCAAAGCTTTAGATTAGGGATGTTCATTTAGTCCATTCTGTGGTTATTATATGCCCATTAACGAGCAATTATAAAAGCATTATCTTCCACTGGAGTTTAGATTTGCCCATGCTGAGACCTGCCGAAAACCGGACCGATGCTTGCCGGTCACATGAGCAGTCACATGAGTGATCACATGAGGAGCAACACAAGTATGAAATTCAAACTAAATATAGAGGGAGCAAAAATACATAGATCAAGCTACAAATACAAGTAGCCTAGATGATAGGGCAATGATTCTTGCCCCCATCATTTGCCATGCCTTGCATGTCTGAGAGGAATATCTTGCTGCAAGCAATCAACAGGTTAGAGCAGAAGACTGAGCAGGCAAGATTGAAAAACTTACAATCCAACATGGACTCAGACTCAAATGATCCATCTGACTCCTTGGTCAACTCTGATACATTCATTATAATCACCCCCCCACTTCCATCTCTTCCTTTCTTGATGAATCTGACTCTGAGTTGAGCACATCCAATTCTAGCATTGAATCTGTGGAGGCAAGAACAGCACACTACCACCACCTTCTTGGAGTGATCCAATCACTTCATGATGAGGTTGTGAGGGCACATGTTTTGAACCACATAGCCAAGTGGCCTCTCCAAGCTTCTCAGCTACATCTATCAAACCACTTTGCAGATTTTTGACCTCATCTTTTTTAGAAGAAAGTCCAGGTGGATCCAGCTATATTTGACTATATCCTAAGTCAAATCAGCAATAGTCCTATATTTCAAACAAAGAACCCCCATTGCCCCCAACTCCCAATTGCAATACAACTTGTGATCTTCTTGAACCATTTGGGTCACTGTGGCAATACAGCAACACCTGAAGATGTTGCCCAATGGGCAGGGGTTAGTGTAGGATCAGTTGTTAATTGCACATACTGTGTGATGGTTGCCATCCTTGGGCAACACGATTATTTCATTTTTGTACCTGGGGCTGACTCAGAGGATGTCCAATTGGCATGCACATTGGTGGAATGAAAAACTTATGCTGCATGACAAGGTGGAATATTTGTGGCAGATGGATCAACATTTGATCTTTTTGAAAAGCCTACATATTATGGGAATACATTTGTTGACAGAAAGAGCTGTTATTTACTAAGTGGTCAAGTGAGAACATCAGCAGATCAATCCTTATATTGACAAATCTCAACAGACCTGGACAGTTTCCACAGAGAGGTACCTAGTAATGCAGATCTGTACAGAGAAATAGGGGAAATCCAACTCGACATCTTCTGTATTTGACTTGTTTTGATTTTTTTTTTCAGGCAAACTTTTAGGAGCATAGATATAAATGTAGCAATGTAGTATGCAAAACATTTAATGGAAAAGTGCTGGTTTACTGATGAATTACATACCACATCAATATTGACATGATGTGATTGTTGATAGCATGACCACAGCTTGGCATCATGGTTCACAACTTGTTGATTGTTGACTATTGTTGAAGGCAGGCATGTAGTGACAGAGTCACATAGCAAGTTACTTACAGGGATCTGGTAAGGCTAGTTCTGGTGGAACATAGTGATTAGAGGTAAAGCTCTGTTAGAACTCAGATGGCTGAGTTCAAATATTAAATACATGACGGGATGTGTGAACTTATAACTATATATGGAATACAGTACATTCAACAACTATGGGTTGGGGTATCCTGGCAGTGTTCACAATGTATATGCCTTTCAGGAGACACAGTTTGCAGAAAACACAAATAATTTAATTCCACAAGGCCACTGGATGTGGGCAGATAGTGCCTATGTGACAAGGACTTGGTGTGTTGTACCATTCAAGGCTGTTCATAACATGCTGTTGTCATGCTCACAAAAAATTTATAATTAATATATTTTCAAGGTAAACATGGTAACTCACTAACATGAATATAAATGTGCAATGTGCATTGCCTCTGAACAGGCTACATGTAGAGCAGGAGCAACAGGAAGTGCAGAGGGGAAATAACACAAGTAAGGTCAGAGGTGGGGCTTACTTGTGGTGTAGAGATGAATGTGTGGCAACCAGATAGTAGGACATGATAGTGGCAAAGCCAACTACTAAGGACTGATGATAGTGAAGAAGAGAAGTGAAATTTGTTATAGTATCAGCCAGAAGAGCTGAGTATTTATACATGTAGTAATTAAGGTTTGAGCTCAGCTTGAATATCCCAAAGGGGAAAACAATAAGATAAAGGACTATTGTTTGATATAAAAGAAGAACAATAGAACTCCCAGAAAGGATTGTGGTAAAGGGTTAGAGCTATAAATAATTCTTATCAGTAAGATAACAGTCAGTATGTCAAATGGTGACTGATAAGAGATAGTAAGAATAGAATATGATGTTATAGATAAGAATGACATCATAGATAAAAGATAAGAGGGCTAGATCATGCATCTAGACCTTGATAACAGATAAGGACATAGCCAAAGGTCCAAGTTATGTCTAAAAGGTCACTATTGTAATTGTCAGTCTAGCATGATCAATATGGAAAGTGTATAACAAGAAATGTAATGTTTCAACACTCACTTTTGTATTTGAGCATAAGTAATAGACCAATAGATTCAGGTCTGTGTTGACCATGCATTTGCAGCCCTCAAAGATTGGTTTCAGTCATTGTGTGAACTCTGCATCTATATCTGATCAACAGATGATATGGCTTATGCTGTCCATTCAGTGCAGAGCTGCTTTATTCTGCACAATATGATCATCCAGTTTGAGGCAATGCTGAGAAAGTCAATATCAATGCTATGGGCACAGTGCAAAGCACATGACCTTGGATAATGTTATACTCGGTCCATGGTTAGGAAGTGAACGTAGACCTTCAGTAGGTGGAGGGAGCTTAGCGTGTAATGTCAAGGGTTTCAGGTCAAGCATTGACAAGAGGGGATTCCTCTTGTACAGCAGACAAAGATGGTTGCCAAGGGGATTTCTTAGATGATGGAGACAAAGGGTCACAGGGAAGGGAAGGCCCAAGGCAACAGATCAAGGGTTCAAGAGTGAGAGGAGCCTTCAAGTGACGCTTAGGTCTCTCAGGTTTTCAAGACAAAGAGAGAGGATTGTATACAGGTAGAAAGGTAAGATCTAGCTTGCATTATATGGTATTGATGTTGAGTTTAAGTATGACTCGAGGTAGTTTAGGGCAAGTACAGATAAGAGTGGAAAATGAAACGGAAATGAGAAGAGGCTGTATGGAGGATGTAAGCTCAATTATGAAGCAAGTGGGAGATATGAAAGAAGTGGATGATGACAAGGGTAGGATGAGTAATTGAGTGAAAGGAAAATAAGTCTGTAAATGTAGCAAGGAAAAAGGAAACATAACAGATAAGATGATGAGAATATTGTGGTGCAAGTGGCTGTTGGCTTACCTGGTTAGCTGTTTCATGCACATTTAATGCATGACTTATTTGAGGCACTTGGAGTGGGATATATTTTTGATGATGGGCAAGAATAGATCATAGTATTGTGAGATAATAGGACAACATGCACAAAATATACCTATTGTACACAAAAATTGAGGGCCAGGTGCCCCAAGTGAAAGATTGTCCCTAATGGTGGAAGGAGGAGAGGGAAAGAATATAGATGCAGATAGAGAAACAAATTATATCAGAGGAAAGAGAGATGAGGACAAGGAAGAATCAGCAGCAGATGGGGCAATATTGAAGCCAAGCTCTTGCATCGCCCATGTGTATTCCATTTCTTTGTTGAGCAAGTTGATGTGATGGGTAATGGAATGTTTCTTAGACTCCTTTGATTTAAGATCAAGCAACTTGAGCTCTTGTTTGCACTTGAACTCCACCTTAGTATTGGCCCACTTCACATTGAGCTTCTTTTTTTGGAGCTCAAGTTCTTTTTTCCACAATGAGTAGTTGTACTTCATCACCAACTGCAATATTGGTGCATCAACTTGAATATCACTGGCCTGATCCAATTGCTCAATCTTGGTGGCTGTTACATTTCCTTTTTTCTTGCTACATTTATGGACTTATTTTCTTTTCGCTTGATTACTCATCCTACCCTTGTCATCATCCACTTCTTTCATATCTCCCACTTGCTTCATAATTCAGCTTACATCCTCCATACAGCCTCTTCTCATTTCCATTTCATTTTCCACTCTTATCTGTACTTGCCCTAAACTACCTCAAGTCATACTTAAACTCAACATCAATACCATGTAACACAAGCTAGATCTTATCTTTCTACTTGTATACAATCTTCTCTCCTTGTCTTGAAGCTTCGGAAGGCTTGAATGTCATTCGAAGGCTCTTCTCACTTTGAAACCTTGACCTATCGCCTTGGACCTTTAGTCCCTTGTGATCCTTCATCTCCATTGTCTAGGAATCTCCTTGATGACCATCTTCATCCATTGCATCAAGAGGGGGTCCCCCTTGTCAATGTTTGACCCAGAACTCTTGACCCTACATGATAAGCTCCTTCCATCTATTAAAGGTCTATGTTCGCTTCCTAACCACCGGCCAAGCGTAACAGTGGCAAACATATTTCCAATTGATGTTGGCTTAATAGAGAAACTGAAATCATGGCTTTTATGTATTGCCTCACTGCTGACAAAGCTAGATGGGCACAAATATGGGCTGTGCCTCACAATTGCATTGCAACTGTCTTGCACAGATATCTTGTTATGGTCCAGTTACTGTCACAGGTCTCTACAAGACTTAGTCATTTTCATTTTCTCTTCTTATTCTATCTTATCTGATCAGGTGACCTTCACCAATTATTTAATCTCATCTTATCTATTCTTCCACAGTCAAGATTCATACCCTCTGACTCTAAACACTAAGGCTATGCGTTTAGAAACTCATTACCATTTTGGTGCCTTAATTATTTCTTTTATAGTTATATTAGTTCCACAGGTAATCTCCATGCTGTGCACACCTTCTATTTTATTTCCATCCTGTGTAAGGCTATGCCTCACAGCCTCTTTTAATTACCACTCCTTCGTTTCCATTCCACACAATCTCAAAGACTATGTTTAATTTCTGTCATGACTCATAATGGCAACTCCTGATCAATAGGGTACAGAGTATAACTCAATATGACTTTGTATCCATAGATTAGGTACAAACATATACAAACAGTAGAGTAGTATATAAATTCCAGGAGTCTAGCACTGAATCTCCAGTCTAGTTCTCTTGGTCTTTCCCCTTGAGTTTCACTCAGAAAGTACTAGTATACTCATTATTCTTCATCTCTTTCCTAGTTTACTGGTGATTGCCTAAGGTGTTCCTTTAGAGATTCTTGGGTGTTTCACTAGATCTAGACTCTATATCTTACCTCACCCAATCACTCCTGTCGCACATTCTAGCAAGTTTGTGGATTTGTTCTAGTCATTATTACAAGAGTGTGCTAACAGGTGGTGCCAGTTCTGATATCTTTCCACAGGACTCTCTGCTCATTCTTGAGCCCTTCCCATCTGTCGGAGTTAGTATCTCTAGAGCACCCCTATGTAGCTACTAGAGTCTGTATAGGACAACCTTTGCCATTGGAGGGAGAGTGGATGATCACAGAGCAGGAGCAGGCAGCTGAGGTAGCTTGGAGTCCAGAGTGTGGAGAAGAGCTTTCGCCTTCAGAGAAGTTCCTGAGGACATTAGAAGAAGAGTTAGATTTCTCACGTCTTGACTACATGCAGGATTTGGACAGAGATTACTTCTTCCTGAAGACACCCAGTCAAGTGATAGTATATGCCCTGAGACTAGGGAACATACCAGAGCTTTCAAATGTACTTCAACTGAGCCAAGAATTGGCTATTCTTGAAGAAGCGGAGATAGACCCCAATGACTCAGCTTCCAGTTCTACTCAATACGATGAGACCCCCTTAGTGGAAAAAATCCCATGCTTTATCAGAGAGGCAGAGGAGAGAGAAAGGAGAGAGTGCAGACCACAGACTCCAATTGAGAAAGAAGAGTCTGTAGAACTACAACTTAGATTCAAGAGAGAGAGACAGTTCAGATATATCCTGGCCCACAAAGCAAACCTGGAAGCAGTACCACTAGTGTATTGCATGGAGGAATGGAGACAAGGTGGATTTTTTATTCGAAGGTCCCTATACTACCAAGACACTTCAATCCTGTACTTCTTTAAAGAAGCCTAGTCTCTACCTTTAGAAACCTCCTACCTCTCTACATATTTTTTTAATATAATATTGAACCTTCCCTCCAATCTTGCTGAGGCATTGACTGAAGCCTTTGGATCAGCAGGATTTTGGGGTACCCTAGCAGTGCAACTCTGTATTTACATGAAGTTCTAGCAAATCCAACTTGAGAATGTGAGGGCATTGAACAACAAGCTCGTCAATGACCTCAAAGAGCATGAGAAACAGGTGGATGCCATACCACCTATCACAAGAGGTGCAAGTGATTTGGGCAGCACCAACAAGCTGTCCAAAATATTCCAAGATACTGGTATCTTTGATAGTACATGGGGCAAGAAATTCAAGGAGTGGTGGATTAAAGTTCTCACCTGGCACAATGCGAACCAGCTCACCCTCTTCAAATTCAATTCATATAGGGCCATGCTTTCATGGATGATCAGAGGCAAAGCCAGTGCACTCACATGAGCCCAACTCTTGGCTATGATGAACGGTTGACAGAGCTTTGCCACCTGGACTGAGTTTAAAAACTTGATAAAAAAACATTTCTGGTTCAGCACTGAGAAAGACTGGCACTGCAAGGGCTTGAGCTTGCTTAGGCAAGGAGAAACAAACATGAATATGTTCTTGATGAAATTCGGGACATATCAAATAATTGCAGAGTATTCAGAGGATTGGCTCCTGGAACTCTTAGAACAGAACACCAACAAGAAGATCATTATGAGGTTGATCCTCTAGAATAGTCGATACACAGACCTTGCTTTTTTCAAAGTGGATCTTAAACAAGCTAGGACACATAAGCAGCTTCTGAAGCTCATGTCCCAAGGGACAGCAGAAAGGGCAAAAGTCTGTGACTCTGATGTCATGGATGTTGACATCACAAGAAGCAGCAATGGCAAGGCGACTTGCCACAATTCCAAGGGTGAGGGGCATTTCATGAAGGACTATCCCAAACCAAAGCCATAGTGCTCTGACTGCAAGTTCTATGGAGGAGGCCACTCCAAGAACTGCATCTGAAAGGGCAAAGACAAGGTCAAAGAAGGCAGTTGCAACATACACACTGCTGAGACCTGGGAAGATAAATCCAAGGTCTTC
>QFEI01000291.1:3521-13590 GCA_003316145.1 Neoboletus magnificus | reverse complement strand
TTCACTATCATTGATCCCTAGTGGCTGAATTAACCACTATCAAGACTCTACATTCTGGTTGCCATACATCTATCTCTGCACCACAAGTAAGCCTTCTTCTCTGACCTTACTTGTGTGTGAAACAACCCTGAAGCAATACCAGGGAGTAGTGCAGAGAGACAATAGGTTCTTAAGACCAAAAACTAAGACTAGGAGTGGGCAGGTATCAAATCCAAGGGGATAAGGATGAGTCATCACATCTCAAGGTAATCCCATGCTAGAGGCAACCACACAAGGGTCCACTCTATGGCCTTTGGAAAAAACTCCAAGAAAACTAGACTAGGGATTCCAGTGCTAGACTCCTGGCTTTATATAGCCTCAAGCTATGTATGTATATGTTTATATCTAATCTAAGATACATCTATATAAGAATAAATATCCAGGTATCATGTTCTACATGAGGCATGGAGATTAAAGAGGCTGTGATGTACCAGGCATCAAAATGGAAGAGAAGCATACATGAAATGAAAGACATGCTGCAATAGCAGGCTGTGGCAGAATGGAAGCATATAAGATTTAATAAATACCATAAAGTGGCATATGGAGAAGGAAATTAAAGAGGCAGTGCATGGATCTAAAGTGCACTGCACTTTAGCTAAAAGGGGAAAGATCTATCTCAGATAGATCTGCATAGGATCTAAGAGTCTAAGGGTTAAGGAGTGCACAGCACTAGGCATGAGGCATATGCATGTAAAAGGAGATTTAAAAAAAAATTAAAAAGAAGGCTATACAAGAATCTAGATGCATAGCATGGAAATTAAAAAAGAAGGCTGTACAAGAGTCTAGATACACAGCATGGAAATTAAAAGGAAGGCTGTGCAAGAGTCTAGATACACAGCTATGGAGATAAAGAGGAGGGCTATGCAAGAGTCTAGATACACAGCTATATAATATAAGGGATTCTAGATCCTGTGATAAGGATAAGATGTTAGATAAGATGCAGATAAGATCAGATAACCTAATCTGATGTGATAAAATAAGAAGTCTAATAAGAAAATAAGTAAGATAAGATATGGAAAGATAAGAATGAAAGAAGAAATGTGTTCTTTACTCTTAGGTTCAGTAGTAACTGAGCCTTGTTAGGTTAGCATAGAATACAACCATAACAGTGTGTATTATCCTCTGCACATTTCCTATTGCCTGCTTGACGCATAACCTATTCAGAGGGCTGTACATATTGCACCTTACCATCACATTACTAATATGATTCACAGACAAATGGACAACCACAAAAAGACCAATATTTAGTATGTGCATTAGCTTAAATAATGTACATCTAATTGTCTCAATCACAGATGTTCAATTCTCCCATGTCATCTCCTCATCCATCATAGCATGTCCAGCTGCATTGCATGCTACTCCTCAAGATATTTAATATGTATTTTCGACACTCTCTTGCTTCCACTAAAATAGCTGAAAAAAAACTCTCACTGGAGGAGTATAAGGAGAGACTTAATAAATATCTTTGATCAGTGTAGCTGCTTTATTATGTTCTGTTGTCTCCATGTTGTCCTATTATTGAAATAGCTCATTGTTCCAACTGCTCTGTTCGAGATAATGAATACAAGTATATTTGAGATCTGGTAAAACATATGTATGAACCTACTCCACATTCATTCTGTCACCACCTTTATCTTTATCATCCCCCACCTTTGGGAACATCCTATAGAGTATCCAAGATCCAAAATATCTACTCCTAATTTTTCCATCATATAATAAAAGGAGTCTTTGACTCTGTTTGGCAATGTTAGTGTGTGTGGAATCATTGCGACAATACTGTGGATATTTTTTACATTGCAAATAAAAATGTCTTCAGGTAATAGCAAGGCTGCAAGAATTTGTGAGGAAAAATGTAGAAGGTTGGAATCCGGTTCTGAGTAGAGTTTGAGTATAGCAATGTTTGCAAAGGACCACTCTTCCTGGGCACTAGGCATAGATTGAATAGCCAGTTAAGTGAAATATTGAACTTCTTGAACTCAAACTCTGTTGTTGTCAATGAACTATGGAAAGAATGTGTGAATAGAGATATTAATGAACCTACAAGAGACATACTTTAATATTGCAGGAGACTCACAAGTTCTCTGCAGATTTGAGCTTTTCTCTTTAGGCAGAATGAACAATTTGTCCATTTGGAAGAAGCAACCAGGCCCACTTATCAAAACAAGAAATGTCTTAAGTAGTAGGCAGATAGTTGTGTAAGAGCTGAGTGTGTGTGTGATCAGGAGAGACAGGGTACTTGGAGCATTTATGAAGAAGGATATAACTGTCACCGAGATCAACAGAGCCACAGGAAAGTACCTGGGGAGAAGTGTCAAGCTCGGGTATGATAGAAAGTAGGGCACTAACTTGGGAGCAGCAGACACTCTTTTGAGCAAGGTTAGCATACAGTTTTGATGGCTGATGAATCTGCTGGTCTCAGTTTCCAATAGTTCTTTTCATTGTCCATTGTGCATAATAGATTGGAGGCCCCTTTTGAAATGCCTTTGGAATCAGATGAACAATCTGATGCATGGCAGGGCAAACAAAGTGGATACGATCATGACAGAGTTGGTAGTAAAAAAGTTTGAAATTTCATTCCCAGACGTAAAGGAGGGTATGAGCATCTTCAAGTTGCTCATGTGTTAGGGAGTACTGGCACATGATTTGAAATCCACAGACAAGCTGGCAATAATGTGACCAATACTTTAAAGGTAGCACACTGTAGAAAAGGATGGGAGCAATACTGAACATGTACAGCTGAAATTCCCAGGTTTTATATTGGGGATTGATTTTTTCAGTGATGTTACATGGCTTATGGTCATAGGAACCAGGCAAATAGGAGCTGGCAGCAGCAACATCCCTGCCATGTGATATCCCTGAAAATGGCCCAGTCCCAAGTGAACTTGTCATCATTAGGGCCAACATTCATGTTATCTCACCAGAGAGATATGAGAAGATCAGATATATTGCCAGCAAGATGCATGATGTCAGTCGTTATACAGAGGGAAATGCCAAGTGAATGCAAGAGATCAAGGCCAAGGATTAGGAGGGGCTTTGTGAGACTGGTCTCTATCTTCATCTTGTCCCATTGTGTTTGGTTGGAGACAGAAACAATCTTGTGGAGGTTTTGGAAGTAATCTGAGGAGCCACCAGCAGGAAGACTAAAAACATCAATGTCAGCATGATTGCTCCCCTTAAGAACTTGATCACAGGGACATAAAAGAGCTGGGTAGTAATGGTGTACACATTCCTTGCATCTTCCTAGAACTTCACAATATAGGTGACAACCATTTTTGCCACTGTGGCCAACCATTCCATCCCAATATATCAAGCCAAGGCCATCAGCAGTGATGAAAAAAAGGTAGAGGTATGAGGAATAGTGAGGGAGAGTGGGTCCCACATAGAAAGGCCCTCATGTTGGATTGTAGTGAGATGGTGCATATGAGAAAAGAGAAAAAAGTCAACATTCTTTGGCTTTTTTGGACCTGGGATGAAGCTGCCAGATAGGATATTGAGCTTGTGGTAATGAATGTTGGGAGAGAGGTTGCCTATAATCCAGATGTACATCCAACAATCAGATTCTTTGCTCTCATATAGTTGTGCACCATTGAGCAAGACCATAAGAACAATGTCATGTTCTTTGATATGGCCATCTAATACAACACTGAGGAAATCCCAACCCATCAGGATATCACTGACAACAGGAACATTTAAAGGGTGGATAGCTATAATATCATGGAGAACTTCTTGGGTCTTCTCCCAAAGATAGTGCATGGAAGTTGCACTCACCAGACTGCAATTTCAATTCTAGAGTTGAGGGCCAACTGGAATAGTTGTAAATTGCTGAGCAGGTACTTGATCCTGCTGCCAGTCTCCTGAAGTTTTGCCTGGTTCCATCACAAGGCTTGATATAGCAGGCACTCTTCTAAGTTACTGAACAGTCTGGTATAAGTGATGCATGTGTTTGGGCACATGTTATTGAAAAGTGGCTTAATGCCAGTATATGTGCTGATGAGTTTTTCAACCTGGTAGAAGCTAAGAACAGCTCCTATATCAGGAAAATTGTGTTTGGGAAATGAGCAACAGACTCATAAGTAGCCTGAAATGTATTTTCAAGCACAAGGCAGATAGAGATGCTGTGTTGAATAACAGGGTCCTCTATTTCAAGTGGAATAGCTGGTGGGTGCTGAAGGTGACTAAAAGCATCAGGAGAAAGTTTGGCAGCAGGATCAGCAATGGAAGCATTCAAAAGAGCACAAATAAAATGCATGACTTCTTGCATTGGCCAGAAGGTTCCCAAGGATAAGAGGTCATCAATATCAATCCTAGGTTGGAGTTCACATTGGTAATCTATAAGACTCTGGAAAGGATGGGAATCTTCAGGAAAAGGGCCCTGTGGTGGACTGGAAGAGTCAGATGGAGGAAGAGGGGAGTGCAGTGGCAGACTGGGAAAGTCAGCAAGAGGAAAATGAGGGTCTTGAAATAGACCAAGAGAGTTAAGGATAGAAGAAGGAGAGTCTGACAGCAGATCAGGAGACTCTTGAACTCTTGGAGAATGAGAAGGTGAGGAAGAAAACAGAGGTATCTAGAAACACATTAATGAATCAACCAATAGGAACAACACAGGAGTTGGAACAAACCCTGAGATGTTCTTGTTTGGCCTGCTTATCAGATAGGGAAGAGAGATGGGTCTCATCGGATTCATGTGCCCTCTTCCATGTGGATAGAATACTATTGTGCCTGTGGGAGGCCATACCTCGTGGCTGATAGTTAGAGGGCAAGACAACATTTTCAAACTTTGCTTTTTGCATGTGTTGTTTTTCATCTGCTGAGGCTTGGTGGTAGTGATGATATCATGTCTTCAAGGAAACTACATGAGGTTGACTGAAGTTGTGCGCAGAACATACACAATTGTAGTGCTGGTTGAAGATTCCAGCACTGCCAACATCCAACTTGGAGTCCATGATGGGTAGATATTGTGTATTCATTTTGCAAAGTGCACAAATACATATTGCATTGCCAGATTTGTCAGAGACTGGTCTCAAGGTACAATCAGAAACATGCAGATATCAGCAGATAAATATTAGTAAATATATAAGTTAAGATTGGGGATCAGTCAAGGTCATAGTCAATTTTCACTAGGGGTGATGACTTTTACTTTCTTGGAAATGGGGCTGGTTCATTGAGGTACAGTTTAACTGGAATATCCAATTTGATTTAGAGTGATTTCATTACTTGCTAGTACTACTGTTTCATATTTGTATCACACTACTATAAGCATTATTCAAGTTGACCATGAGTGATTGCCTATCCACGATTGTTGTCTCATGTTTGTAGTACCAGATTATCCAAGATAATATATATATATATATTGAGGGAAATATCTGGACAACACACAATAAAACATAAGTGGCATGCAACATAATCCAATTACAAGAGGTATTGTACAAAAATGGGCAATGAGTCATGATCTGGCAGTCCCAGGACTGGCTTCTGGTGCCATGGTAACTGAGTGCTTAGGACCACTTCTATATACTTTTTATTTTACAAAAGTTCCTTGCTCTCTGTCTCAATACCATGATATTAGATTGTTATCCTATGCAAGTTAATGCTCATTGGCAATGTGTTCACAAAAAACTCATCTGTCTTGTCCATATACTGTCAGAAGCATCAGAAGTCATGGCTGGTGAGGCATAATCAGCTCCCCTAAGGGCTAAATGGATTGACTTGGAGATTGACATGCTCATAGACTACCTTTATGAACACTGCTTAGAAGGCCAGAGAGGAAAATTCAAAGACTTAACATACAATGTGGCAGCAACATGGATCCAACATTTTCTCATTAGTGATAAGCTCAAAGATGGCAAAAGTGTCAAGGGAAAATGGACCCAGGCAAGTGTGATATGTTACAATCTCACAGCACAGACTATCAGAATATGCAAGTATGTGTGCCACCAAGTCCATATGATATGTTCCATTTCTCACTATAATATAACCTACGTTCCATACCCATATGAAACAGACACAGTTTGAGTGATTCACAATCATATGTGACATTACCCACAGTATTTTATATAAATGACCCTTCATTCCTCATTTTTCCCCTTTTGTCAGAGTACCTATAGCTATGAGTACATATAGCCCCATCAAATAGTGCTCAACCCTCAGCCCATTGTCCTGTACAAGACTGAGGTGAGCCACTAATATCTACCATCAGAACTGTTACTTATTTCATATATGTATAGCTTGCTTTTTATATAGCTGTTGTACTTGCTCTATTCTATTTTACATCCCACAGGTTATAAGCCCTGGTGCTTTGAACTAAACCAAATACAAATACAAATACCATCTCCACTCATCAAAATATCAACAGCAATCTCCATTACTACTGACACACTCTTCAACAATGCACCCAAGCTTAATATTAAAGGCACAAACTGGGCAATATTTTCTCTTTGCTTCCAAATAGCTGTTGAAGCCAAGGAAATGTGGTGACATTTTGATGGATCAACCCTGAACTGTCACACAAGCCTCCCTTGTCAGCTACAGAAGATGAGGAAGTTACCAAATGGAGAAGGAATGAAGGAGTATCAAAACACTTACTGACCCAGCATATCCTGGCACTGAAGGTCCACAAATTAATGAGTATTAGCTCAATGTGGAAGGAGATTGTATGCAAATATACCAAAAAAGAAGCTTATGCACAAATGGAGTCATGCACACAGTTCCTGAAGTCAAGGATCACTAAAGTTGGCAAGATCCAATAGTTTTTAGATGGGTTGTGAATGAAGTGTAAGAAGTTAGCATCAGTAGATGTTGACATAAAAGAATTGGATTACTGTTTGATGATCATCCAATCCCTCCCAACCCCTATGAAACACCCAAAAAGCTATCTAAGGTGAGTTTGAGCAAGTCTGACTAGTGAGCTTGAACTCAAGAATGAAAAAATGAAAGATACTAGTTTAGTCTGCTGCTAAGGAGGATTGAGTGGAACTCTGAGAGGAAACTTCAAAGAGAACTAGACTGGCAAACCAGGCTAGCACCTCTGGTCTTATATATATATTCTATGTATGTATATATTTATATCATATCTATAATATCTCTCTCTTCCATTCTGCCACAGTTGTGCTGTCACATCATGTATCTCCTTTCCACTTCTTCCTTTCCATTCTATGGCTATGCCATCTAATCTCTGTTACACAGGTTACACAGCTATTTAATCATATATACAGTGGCCTCCAAAACTATTGCAATATTTGGTGAATTTTCATTGTCTAAGATATAGAGCATGTCAGTGTGGGAATCATGCTTAGTCATAGTGGGACTAAATATAGTGCATGCCCTTGGCTACATGATTGCCCCCTAGGTTATGTGATTTGGCTCAGTGGCTGTGAAGATATGCCAATTTCAAAACAATAATACCATTGCAATAGTTTTGCACCTTTTGCTATTTTGAATGTATTAGTACTTGGTATAGCCTCCTTTTGCCCTGAGTACTGCCTCAACCCTCCTAGGCATATTCTCAATCAACTTCTGACACTCCTCAAGTGGTATTTCCTCCCAATCCTCCTGAACTCTTTCCCACAATGCATAAATCCCAGTAAAAGGGTCTTCATGATCTGCTAGCCTTCTTTTCAGATAACCCCACAGATGTTTAATGGGGTTTAGGTCAGGAGACTGTGCAGGCCATATCATAGTCCTGAAATCCTGCTCTTCCAGCCACTCCTTGACCTTTCTGCAGGTATCCTTAGGATCATTGTCTTGTTAAAAAATAATGTCAAAAGGATTAAAATCATAATACTCCAAGATATTCAGGAGTTCATTCTTCAAAATTTGAAGGTAAAGGTCTCCATCCATCTTACCATCAATCTTAACAGCATAGCCAACTCCCTGCCAAGTCATACAGTCCCACATCATCAAGAAACCACCTCCAAACTTGACTGTTCCTTACACCATCCTATCATTGAGCCCCTCACCTGCCTTTTTCCACATCCATTTGTCCCCACCTGACCCTAGGCAGTTGATTTTAGTTTCATCAGACCATATCACCTTCTTCCAGTCCTCCACAGTACAATTCTTATGGGCATAGGCAAAATTCAGATGAGCTTTGCAATGCTTTGCTAAAAGAAAAGGGTGTTTTGACTTAATCATAGTCTTTATACCAGCCTTCTTCAAGTGCTAGCATACTGTGGTGGAGGAGAGAGATTTATTGACAATATTAGTGAGAGTCTTGGTCACCTGAACAGCATTCTCTGCCTTTCCAGAAGAAATAAAATGAATGCTATGGTGAATACTAGCAGAGGAAAGCTTGGATGGACAATTTCAAGAGAATTGTGCTTTGTTAAGCTAGAAAGAGGAATTTGACTATGATATGAAGGAGTGTGTGAACTTTTTTAAACTCAGACATACTATTTATATGTATATCTTTGTTTGTACTAACAAACAATTGCAAATATTCCATGATTTGACTGAGATCCTAGGTACCAGCTCAAAAGCTCAAAAACCCTTTCCATGGTATTGCTGTTTTGAATTGACCATATCTCCATATCCTGTAGCCCAAATCACATGATCTAGGGGGCGATTTTGTAGCCAAGAGTATGTATTATAACTCCACCAAAGCTAAGTGGAATTCCCACACTGTTTGGTGGTGCACTTTGTACACCACAATCAGAGCAAACATGAAAAGAGTTTTTGAAGCCACTGTAATATCACTGAGGTATTGAAGGGAACATACTTACCAGACACAAAGGGATTTTGTCAAGCACTTAGGTTGGCTCATGAACCTTACCAGACACCACAATGGATTTTTCCCTATAAATCACAGTCAGGAATACAATATTTGAGATATCAAAGCAACATACCAAGTCCAGGGATCCAATGCATCAGTCCTGCAATACCAACACTCATTTGCATCCATAAGCACATGAAACAACAGATCCAAACACTTCAGCAAGGATCATTTCACACTGAACCTGCAAAGAGAAAAGATATTAAGTGATTGGAAGGAGTATATCATACATTGGAGATTCATATACAACAACATGAACAGCATGTGAGAGCAAAAGAAGATTGCTTGAAGGACATTGTTTCATTGGGAGCAGCACAGAGAACAGCACACCTATTTTCATGGAAGACAATGCAGTGGTGGTGGGAACACCAGAACTTTGCATGTTCCACACTGGAATTATGGGAGCCCAAGACACATTAGCTGTGTATATGCTAAAACAAGGTATTTGGCATGCAAAGAAAACATAAATACTAGAAAAGATTAGCTCATTAGTTCACAAACTGCAACAACATGATAAAAATATAAATAAAAGAAAGTTTAAATTTTAATGTTAGTGTGATGTTTCTGATAGGGACAGTGGTGTAGTGAAGAAGGGGCAGAAAACCAAGAGCTTGCAAAGGCATAAACTGAAATATTGACAAACTGTCCAGTTGGTGGTAGCAGCGTGGGTGCAAGTGCAGGCATGGGAATTGTGAGATTGATGAACTGGCCAGTTAATAGTGTGGGCATGATGGTTGGGGTTGCAAGCAATCAGATGGACAGTTTTGAAATATAAAAACTACATATACTGGTGTCAGTGCACAAAATGTCCAACAACAGTAACATATATATCTTGATGTCCCAAGTATTCAATGTGTGTTTTCTTTTCCTCTTGAGGGTTGTTCTCTCTAAGCAGCCTTGGTGGTATCTGTAATCTGGCATTTTGCCCAGTGATTGGTGAGCATTTTCATGGCATGAATATCCTTATCTTCTTCATCCACCTTCTTCACCAGTGTGAGAACCTCTTTACCATAAGCATCAATAAAAGCCCAAGAAGTCCCCAGTGATGTCTGCAAGTTATCAAAGGCTTTGAGATGGTAATTGAAAGTGATAGTGGTGAGGGGTCCATCTGGAAGTAGTGCAATGTCAGTGAAGCAGGAGTGGAGATAGTCTCATTTGCAGATATCAGCACACCATTGAGATAAGATCTGATGAACATAATGGAGGTATTCACTGGCTTTACAAGCACCTTCACAAGACCCAGACTCCATTGGCCATTTTCCT
>QFEI01000290.1:6250-25818 GCA_003316145.1 Neoboletus magnificus | reverse complement strand
ACTAATAGATAAGATGAAAGATTAGATTAGATGATCAGATAAGATAAGATAAGGAAGAGAAAAAGAAACGACTAAGTCTTGCAAAGACCTTGTGACGGTGTGGGACCGTAACACATATTGTCTTAACAAGTAGTTGCAAAACCAGTTTTAAAACAATTTGTTTATTGTTCCTTGAGTTTGTTCTCAAACAATTATTATACTATTATAGTATAAATACCACACCAAGACTGTTATTCTCAGGTACATGAATAATCCAATTCACCAGCAAGAATAAACATGAATGTTGCCAACAAAAGTCCTCTGAAATGGTTCCTGGCCAACATGTGCAAGTAGGTTCTTTTTCCTTATAGACAAGTGGATGTAATGTGTCTTGTATATTGTCTCAACAAGCAGTTACAAAACCATTGTAAAATAACAGGTTCATCATACTGTTATAGTATGAGCCATGTACTAAGACTGTCATTTTCAAGCACACAAACACAGATTCCTCCTGTGCCAATCCTAAAAATGTAGCAGATTTAAAGGCAGCAGGCTCTGTATGTCTTTTTCTGGTGATACTTAATCTGAAACACCCAAAGAACTCAATAAGAGAACTCTAGGCAAACACCAGTTGACTGGTAGAGAAATGAAGAAGTGAACACTAGCTTGTGCTCAGGAGTGGAACTCAAGGGAAAATCCAAGAGAACTAGACTGGAGGTTATTCATCTAGCCCTTGGAGTTTATATACTACTCTAATGTATGAACATGTTTGTACCTGATTTACAGATATGGTATCATATATAGTCATACCCTGTGTCCTAATGGTCAAGGGTTATCTTTGTGAGAAGTCATGAGCAGACATTAAACATAGCTTTTGAGGCTGTGTGAAATGGAAATGAAGAAGCAGTAATTAAAAGGGCTGTGTGGCATAGCCAAGCACAGGACAGAAATGAAAAGAAGTCATACACAGCACAGAGATGAACATAAGAAATAATATACTATATCTATAAAAGGTTAAGTTAAGGCACAAGATATGTATGAGTTTCTAAAGGCATAGCTTTAGTGTTTAAAGTCAGAGGACATGAATCTTGACTGTAGAAGATGAAAGATTAGATTAGATGATCAGTCATATGATCAGATAAAATAAGAAAAGAAAAGAAAAAGGAAACAACTAAGTCTTGCAAAGACCTATGATAATAACTGGACTGTAACATAATCTTGTTATAATAATTATTCCTTGTCAACTGTAACAAACAAATGATTCATCTCAACTACTAGGCAGGAGAGTTCATCTAATAGCACAGATAATTTTTCTTCTGCTTATGTTGTTTACCTCACATTGAATCAAGTCAGCAAGAATTGAATGATTCTGTCTAATTCTTGATGAGATTCCATTTTTTTGCTCAGATACAATAAGAGAAGATAGGATGCACTAATTAGTGTGACTCAATACAATACACATGGTATGATATTATGCTAGATTGTAAGTATGCAGACATAAACTTTGCAATTTCTTTTGTTTACCATTACCATCTTGCAAATTATAATATTGGCACATGTCTTGACAAACCCATTTGAGAGCTCATGTGCTAGGATATTCATTCAGTAGTCATTAAGGAAGTCAAATACATGTATGAAAAGGACAATGTATCCACTCATGCAAGGGGCCAGGACCACATCAAGATCTCATATTTATTGGATTTTGCAAGTCTGAGTGTGCATTTTAAAATGACAAAATTCTTTCTATTTGCACAAGTGTTTTTATACTTGAATGCATGCTATAACTAGGACTACACTATCATAACACTAATTATACATATCTTATAACAACAAGGCTTGAATTAACTAGGAAATAGTATACTCATACTGCAACCTGTCTAATCTGAATAGGGGGGAAATAAGGCAGTAGTAAGAGATATCATCAAAAAATAGTAAAATGGAAGGAAAAACTGTAATAACCACAAATTCCACAAGTTACAATATTTGGTTTGCATATGAGGTCAACTAATGTGCAAAAGGCAGTACCACATTACTATTTATACAAAGGATGATCCAAAATGACATTCATAACAAGATTCACTTTTTCCTCCTCATCTTCAGCAGTAAAATATTTGACAAAGAGCTCATCCATTCTTTTGGATACCTGGGCAGGTATTTCAGATGTTTTATGCATTTGCACAGCCAGAGTGAAAGGGTCTTCAGAGTTGTTTTGGACAAGAATGAAGGAATATTGAAGAAGTAGTATAAGCTCTATTAAGAAAATTATAATGGTCATCCACATTGGATTTTAATTGATTTACCAATGCCACATTGGAGAAGTTTTTGCCATGTCTTGGTTTTCTTCCTAGTCTAAATTACATCAAGAATTAATATAATAAATATAATTATATGAATACATATTTATACCATGGACATTGTTTCTTTCAATTGAAAAGATATCTAAAAAATACAAGGTTATTTAGCAAATATATAGTATAATCAGTTTATAACAGATTTACTGGCTGGATCTGAGATTTGTTGAAAATCTGAATAACATTGGTTATAATATGTATATAAGCTTTAAAGGCACAAGTTGACCATCTATGCAAATTATGAATAAGAATATTAAAGCTATTACACAAATACTTTACCTTCTAAAAGTTAATAAGGCATAAGGATAAATAATACCATCTAATATATTACATGATAATTAAACTTACATCCTATAAAAATATTATTTCATAACTATACCTCTTATATAAGATAGCAAAATAATATAACTTACCAACTAAATATATTAAAATGCAAGACATTACAGAATTATATAAAATTTGACATAATGACATAGTAAGTTTCATGAGTAAAAACCAAGTTTGCATCATGTATCAAACCACTTACCTTCTATTTTAAAGAAAAAGTTAGAAAGAGGCAGGTACTCATTAATAATCCACATAGCCCATATACATCAAATCATTCACCTTCTGTGTAATAAAATTTGATATTACATATGTAATCACATTTGTAATCTCAAATCAGATCACTTACCTCCTATATATAGAAAGCTGATAAGAAATTAGGTGTCAATTGATCAACAGCCAGCACTTACAAACTATCAATGAAACAACCATGGATATATAAAGGATAGAAAGGGGTCATCAGGAATTTTACATACATATATCAAACACACATTGGACCACTTACATCCTTCCATAGAAGAGCATCAGGAGACACAGTGGTTAGCAGCATTCTCATTGCAAATCTACATTGGACCACTTACTTCCTATCAGTGAAAGAACAGTAGAAACAGAAAGCATGCTAATCAGCAACATGCTCCTTCAATATATGTTTTAAAGTACTTACTTCCTATCAATGGAAAAAAGCAGAAGGCATGCTCATTGTAAACATTCACATGTAAAATTCATATCAAATGACCCACTTCCTATGTATTAATTGAAGATCAGGAGAAATGCCAATTACTAGCATTCATATTTTGAATTTGCACTAAGCCACTTACTTCCTATCAATAGAAAAGAAGCAGGAGATATAGTAATCAGCAACATTCTTATTGCAAATTTACAGCAGACCACTTACAAGCTACCAATAAAAGAGTAACAGAAGTCACAGTCACTAGTAGAATTGACATTTCAGATCCACCTTAAATCACTTACAAGCTATCAACATTAGAATTAGGTATGCTAATCAGCAGTATTCTTATTTCAAAACATCACTTACATCCTATCAATAGAAGAGCATGCTAATTAGCAGCATTCTTATATCAAATCCATATTGGACCACTTACATCCTTTCATAGAGTATCAGGAGACATGGTAATTAGCAGTATTCTTATTCCAAATCCACATTAGACCACTTACATCCTATTAGTAGAAGCATAGCAGGAAGGGTGCTAATCAGCAGCATTTTCATGTCGAGTATATATTAGACAACTTACATCCTATTAATGAAGAAGCAGCAAGAGAGATGGTAATCATAATCAGCAGGATTCTCATCTCAAATCCATCTTAGACCACTTGCCCCCTATAAATAGCAAAACAGAAGAAGGTATGCTAGTAGCATCCTTTTTCCAACCCATATTATACCACTTACATACTATGTGTATGTGTTTTTGAAAGTGCAGCAAAAGGTATGCAGATCAGCAGCATTCTCATCTCATACCCACATCAGACCACTTACTTTTTATTAATGGAAGAATAGCAGAAGGAATGCTGATCAGTAGCACTCTTATGTCAAATCCATATCATGTTACTTACTTGCTATCAAAGGAGAATTGATAGAAGGTATGTTTATTAGCAACATGTTGTTTTCAAATTCATGTCAAACTCCTTACTCGCTATAAAGTAGCAAAAAGAATGTTGATTAGCATTATTTGATTTCAAATCCACATCAAACCACTTGCAAGCTATAAATAAAAGGCCAAAGGATATGAAAATGAGCAGTATTCTTGTTTATAATCTAAATAAAACACCACTCACTCCCTATTGATGGAAGATAGTGCAAGAAATACTTGTTGTCAGCATTTTCATTGCAAATTCATATCAAACCATTCACTTCCTATTAATGGGAGTGCAAAAAAACATGCAAATTGTCAGCATTCTCAGTTTAAATTCATATCAGACTACTTACAAACTATTAGGGAAAGAGTAGTAGATGGCATACCAATCAGCAGCATTTCCATTTCAACTTTAGATATCAAATCACTTACTTCCTATCCATGGGGGTAGTAGGAGACATGTTAGCCATTAGCAATCATATATCAAATCCATACTATATTACTCACTTGCTATCAGTGGAAAAGAAATAGAAGCCATGCTTATCAGCAGCATTTTTCAGATACATATTAGACTACCTACTCGCTATAAATGAGAAAGCAATAAAAGAACACTAATTAGCATCATTCTCATTCAATTCCATCTTAAATCACATACTCCCTATTAATGAAAGAAGAGAATGAAAGGAGATATGATAATTAGTAGCATTTCTATTTTAAATACACATTAGATTACTCACTGTCTACATATCAATGGAACAGCAGCAGAAGATACGACAATCAGTATTAATGTCATGTCAAATTCACATCATACTCACTGCCTATTTGTGGAAAAAGAGCAGAAGGTATGCTAATCAGCACTGATTCTATTTAAAATCCACATCACACCACTTACTCCCTATCAATGGGAGAGCATTGGCAAAGTAACAGAAGGCAAAATCATCAATTGTGTTCTGATTTTATATTTATATTGGAATACTTACAAACTATCAAATGAAATCACAGAATGGTGACACATAATCAATACCTTTCCTCAAAATACATACCTGATGACCTACAAGCTACCATCAAAATAACAGTTGTAGAAATAAACAAAAAACTGTTATTAAATTTTGATATATGCTTCATTCACATTCCACTTACTAGCTTTATGTTCAATCATAGTGGTGTATATGAATAAAAAACTTGGTTTTTGTTTTTTTTAGATATATATCAGACCACTTACACCCTATCATATTGTAAGAAAATGAATATCAGTCCATTAGCCATACACAATCTCTCTTAATATATTGATGATCACTTACTGCCTGATAGTAATGGAATAATAGCAGACATAAATTATCATTACCAATGTGCTCATTTGCATATTTTTTTCCATGACTTACTCCCTTTGATAATAGCATGTGTGAATTTATTAATGTTACTCTTATTGATTATACATTAGACTACTCACTTGCTATTAATTTGAAAACAGTAAAGGATGTGAAAATAAATTCATTAACATTATTTTTATTTTAATACACCACTTACATGCTATTAATATAATATAGTAAGTGAATTTATCATGATTTTGATACATAGCATATCACATACTTTCTTCATGGGAACAACCCAAATATAAATCAATAAGTATTTTTTTAAAATTAGTGTTCTAATAATCACCTAATGAGATATCCACCAATACAATCAATTAATATTCTATTTGTATCCTTGAAAATCTTACCTGTGTGTGTGGAAACCAGCTTGCCAATGTTCTGGCTAGATCATGATCTTTCATGTTAGTAGTCCTGAAGTCAACATAAGGCACCAGGGCACTTCACAACATTAATGCATACATTTCTTATATTCAAAAATATTCCACTTACTCTCTGACTGCATACTCCATACATAGCAGGATGTTCTTCTCCTATGCTGTAATCAATAGCATCTGCAATGATTTATCATCCAATGCAGCTGCAGTCTGTTCCAGTAATATGTTACAGCCTGCATCAGATGTATCCATGTCTGGAAATTTATTCAATACAATGGAACACACATGAGAAAATTATGTATACAAACTTTCCAGTTGCACAAATACCTGTGGAGGAAATGTCATGCTGCACAAATCCCCCCATATGTCTCTCTTTGTAAACATCTCCTTGGTGTTTTCCCTCTGCCTCATGAGTTGATCTTCCTCAGGGAGTAGTAGATCTTCAAGCTGGGCTGCCTGTGTCATGAGTGCATCATATTTAGTGAAAAGCACCACAACCGGCACTACCACCCAAACCAATCAGCTCAGAACATATCATCAACATGAATTCATCACCATTCTTAGTGTCACATTCACCAAAAAACCTCTCCTCTGCAACAGAGACAGCACAATGAAATTGATCCATTGGAATGCAGTACCTGCTCACATCAAAGTAGTAGTTAGAACCCAACACAATATAGCCACTCACCATATGGCATGGATCTGCTTCTTGAGGAAAGTTGTGCTTCCACGCTCTGCAATGAAGTTTTTCATCTTCTCGAATTCATCCTCACGGCCAGCCTCAAACCCGGGAGAGTCATGGAAGACAAATCTCTCATTGCTTTTGAAGACCATCTCGTAATCGATATCGTGAAGCCCACGCTGTGGAAAGCGAGATGTATTGGAAAACTGCCACAGTACATGGACTCACCTCCCTGGACCCCTCGATCATAAAGTCAAGCTAATCACGCGACAGGCATCAGCACATAACATATCGCAGCTCAGTAGAATACACCTTTTCCCCTTGATCATTGTAGATCTCCGGATCTTCCGTCGAGTTGCAGATTTTCTGGAGGATGGTCGTCTTGCCAGCATTCGCCCTGCCAATGACCAGAATTCTAAATCGTCCAAATTTCTTCATCAGGTTTGGGTCGACATCCTGCATGAAGTGGGGAACACGCGAAGCCTTCGTCCGGGTGTTAGCAGTACTCGGGTTGCCGGAACGTGGCTCGAGGGAGACAGAGTCCGTGACCTGTTCCCTGGGCGTATCTGAATCTATGTGTTGCGTCTTGAGAGCGAGAGCATTGGTATCTTCGGCTTGAGTTGGGGGAATGTTGGAGTCGCTGGAGATTGCTCTGGGTCGCATGTTGGGTACTACGTCGGAATGCTGCGTAGGCACTAGGGACGAGTCTCTACTGGTGACGTGGGATCGGAAGCGTCCGATTCGTTTCTTGAACGCGGTCTTCATTTTGGAGTGGTTAATTGGGCTAAAAGGTGAACGAAGCACGACTGATAGCTTAGGACTGACTGGTGGATCAAACAACGACGGGCACCGTGGGACCAAAGCTGCTATCGATGAGCGCCGTATATTACCTAATTTGGTAGGAATGGCCCCTTTTACTTTGAAACGTCAACATACATCGCTGACCCCCAGCGAAAAAAGGGGATATGAGGCCCAAGGGGTGGCCATGTTTACCAATGTGGCGCCTATGATCCATATGGGAATCTATTTGCTTCCAGTTCTTCCCTGTTCCACACCGCGCGCATAGGATCTGCTATGTGTTCGAACACAACTTGAATATCATGTCCATTTTACCATCTTGTTCTGTTTTATAATTGATCTCTCCAAGTCTTACACATATAACGACCATGCCCACCTCATCATCCGATCAGGAATTCTGGTGTGTATGTCGGAAATACTGCAAAGGACGCCGAACACAACTGAATACTGCCAACACCTGGCGACGCCATCTATGCAAGGCCTCTGAGGACGAGAAGAATGCAATTCGGTTAGCAAGTCGCTCTGATGAATTTCGAGCAGATACCGCTCGTCAATGCTGACCATTCGCTGGTCGTGGTGCGGAAAAGCTGTAGAATCACTCCTCTCTAGCAGAGGGAATGATGCCAGATTGGTCCTGGAGCAGAGTTATGCAGTCGTGGGTATGTGATGGTTGAAGAGCCAAATTCAACCCGTCGTGACTCCCGTCAAAGGGCTTACAATTCCGGTGGTCAGATGCGTTCGCCTCGAATATGGGAGACGTTCCAGTGGCTTTCTTGCTTTTACCTGTTGATAACTACAGTAAATGGCCGCCATGAAGATGAATTGAAACCGTCGACTCGAGTGGATGGCCGACCCCGTAACGATACTTGGCATGGGCTGAGATTTGCTCTGGTATAAACTATCGACACGAATGATAACTTGTACAACAATGCTAATCAGCATACCTGCGAGGAGCAGTTGTAATGTGACCCGGACATAACCGTTTCCTCTATGTACCTCAATCAAAACTATACGCCATTGTGATCCCAAGTTCGTCCTCAAGAAAATGCTTGAATGTAAAGTACACCCTGACGATGCAAAGTCTCGAGTACATGGGGATGCAAAGATATTAGACGCGAAGGCAACAAAAGATCCCCACCAAACCACCCGGGAGCGCTGGGTGAACGATCCGCGCCAAAGGAACAGGTAAAAAGAAAGCATGCTAGCGTGAGGCGAGGTCCTCAACCCTATCAGTATCGTGATGGTTGGTATCCATGTGTCGTCGGCGGAGATGAGGTTGCGCTGGGAAGCAGGGGACGATGGTTATACCGGGAGAGACTATCGGTTGTGTGCCAAGCGTGTTCCCCGACGCTAAAGGTATTGGAGATGGTTTCAATTCCGACAGAGGATGTGCTTACAAAGTGGGTTGGTCCTGCCCCATACGACATAAGAGGGTATATAGATCCGGGTCTTCGCTAGGACGAAAGTGCGCAGGGAAACTTACGAGACGGTGAGTGCCATCTAAGCAGTGGAGATTCGTCTTGCGTCTCATGTGACGAAGAGGATTCACAAAGGCAACGAGATAGATCCAGATGCTGGATTTGCGGGGCGGGTGGTGATGAAGCTCAACCCTCACGTGTCCGGGGCGTGGTATAGAAATACAGACCAGGGACGACGGTCGGCCACCCTAATGGTTGATCTTTGGTCTCTTCTAAGTGCAACGTTCCGGCAGAGGGTTCGAGGTGGAACGGCATTCTCTGGACGTCCGTAGCATGGAAGAGCATGCTGTAAGTGACATTGTTGGGCATCAGCTCATGAGGTCGCTTCCTGACACCGTTGTTGAACGAGCTTAACACGGATGAGGGCATTGAATGTCCTGAATCGTGTTGCCGTTCCCGGGTTCGAAGTCATTGAGGGTACTGATAATGTCCAATTGCGGAGTTACATCGGGGAACACGCCGCTTGATCTGGCGTGTAGACACGAATGCACGAGCAAGGTTATCTTTGGGTGTACCCGACGCACATTTGTCGTCGTCTGTCAGTTAATGGACGAGCTCCATGACCGCCGGGACGTCGTACGGCCTCTTCTCGACGAAACTTTGACGACGAGGAAGAATCACCTCGAGGTTTTCTGCTTTATGGACGGTGTTGAGTATGGTCGTGCACTGAGTGAGGAAGTAGACGGCCATGAATCCCCCATTCGACATTGAACATGCGATCAAGCTGGGCGAGCGTGACGCTCAATAAGAATCTTTCCGAGAAAAAGGGGATGAGATATATAAACACTGTGGAATAGCAGGTTATGAAACACGGGGTCGGAGAGTTTTGACATGAGAAAATTCGAGCGTGTCGATGAGCGCCTATGCCAAAGAGGCTGAGCGTGTTGATACGTGGCCACCCAAATTCACACGACCCTAGTCATGCTCTCGCCGCGCAAGGTCAACGATCTAGATGCTAGTTGTAGTAGGGTTTCGGTCTTGCAGTGCCGCCAGAACGGGGAATGTACATTCACTCGACTTGGACCCCCCGCTTGTCTGTTGTTCCATCAAAGTAGTATACAACACCACGATAGAGGTTCACTACTATTCTTGTCAATCCCACCGAGTTTAACCTTCAATCCACAAACGACGCCTTCCATTCCGTCAGCGAAACGCTCTACCCCAGGCGGCACTACCTTTCTCTCTCTCTCTCCAAACGGCTTCAGGACGCCTTTCAAAATTAAAGACGGATCAACTTGATCAAAACTCGGGAAAAAGGAAGAGACACCCATGACAGCAAACATACGATCAAATTCCAAACGATCATCTCACAGATCACCACGGTCTCCCCCATGGCGTTTGGCCTGCCCCAGCCTGCCCTGCTAATCCCTCGAACTCCAAGTTGCGCGTGTTGGATGGATCCAAGTGATGTCCAGTCCCTCCAATGACCGCATCACACTCTGGGCAGTTCGCCACTTCCGTCGCACCTCCGCACTGCAATCAGATCAGCATATATATCCTGTCAATCCCCAAGTTCACGCACCTCAGTAATCACAAACATGTGACCATTCGGACAGTTGTAGTAATGCCCAGCATGAGCTGGCCGATAGCCTTCATTAGTTCATATTTCAAGACAAAAAAGCGGTCACGCTTACAGAAATCCAATGCTTTGACGATAGTGATACGCTCCTCGAGCGAAACAGGCTGATAGAACGTGTCCACGCGAATCGAGTGTTCGATGCTCGCCCACTCCTTCACAATGTCGCGTGCGACACCGGAGAAATTCATCTCCAACCAGGCGCCCTCTTCAGCGCTCGTCTTCTTCTCCAGATGCTGTCGGATCGTACTGTTCATCAAGCCCTCTGCCTGCTCGTGAAGACTCGACGCACGTGCCACCAGCATGTCCCTATTATCCTGTTCGTTGAATTGATCCATCAACTTGCACATCATCGTATCAAACCGGAATTCCTCCAATGAAATCCGCATTTGATATAGAGCTGTCTTCGAGGCCTGGCGGTGGGATTCGGAGTCTTTGGCGACGACGAAAGCAACGCCAGCATCTCGTAAACAGCTCTCGAACAGAAATCCGATGTAAGTTGCCCAACTCAACTGTTCGTTGGTGTTGATGCCGTCACCAGTGCGTTTGCTGATCGCCTTGATCCAGGTCGTCATCAAAGTGGTCATTATGAGTCGTATATGGATCGTCAACCAAATCGCTTCCACCAGGAACCTCCGGTCTGCGAGAGGACGGAATCGCCCAATCTTGATCTTGGCAACACGCATCGCACGGACCATGGGTTCTCTGGGCGACGTGACAGGATCATCGAAAGACGTGCTGATCTCGCTCTCATGTAAACATGAAAGGGCTGCTTCCCATGCCTCCCTATGTGCAGAGCGCGTCTCAGCGACCTGTACGGCCTGTTTGTATGCAGATTGTAGCTCGTGCATCGCCTTGCGCCAAATGTCCACCACGGAACGATCGATGGAATGGAGGATCGTGTTTACGGGAGAGATATCCCGATCCGAAATGGGCACTTCCTTCTTTGCATTCAGCACTCTGCTTCGAGCCCTGGCCTGACGCCCTTCCCCATCGACCCGGCCCTCGAACTTGAGGTCAATGGTCTTCGCGGCGATCAGCAATTGATTCTTCTTTGAGCTAACGGACAAAGACTCGAGAGACGTCTGGACGGTTTCGAGAGATAATGACATTTGGGCAGCAACGTTGCGCTCCAGAATGTCCAAGTTGGCCCGCTTGAAGACTCGACCGTAGCGCGGTGCCGTGATTTCCGAGCGACAAGTAGGGCATGTGGGTGGTCGCCTGAATCCGGGCGGGGACGACAGACCCTGCCATTCCCCGTTCGGTCCACAGCTATAAAACTCCGACATGTCACAGTGTCCATCGAGCGTTTCGACGGTAAATGTGTGACGACAGGACGGAATCGTGATCAACAGCTCGTCCAAGGTTTTCAAGTCGGGATGGATCTCTGCCAAGGTGCGTTGCAGGATGAAGTCTGCTACTTGGGTCCTCTGTGCCTCGGAAGCACACTGAGGACAGACTTGAATCGTACAATCCTCCCCGCAAACTGTTAATTGAATGAGTGCTAGGAACGAACAATAAGGTCGAGCATCCTACCCGAGGGGCATTGATGGCCACATTGAAGAACCTCGTCACAGCGCTGATCACACGGTAACCGGGCACAAACCTGCCGATCGTCAATTAAGATTAGAGGATACTTCTGGATCACCGCCACTCACAGAACCACATGGAACGGGGCATTTATAGTGAGGACATGCCCTGCAAGTCATTCGTCAGAAATACAGCAGAGACCATGATATGCCGAGACAAAAGTGCCTTACCACACGCATGGTTGTTTACACGGCGCACAGGGAACGGAACACTCGCGTCTGCACTGCGCGTGAGGGCAGACCTGCCTGCATTTAGAAGTGCATCGAGTCGTGTGCTTGTGGCCCTCAGAGCACGGCTCTTGACAAGAATGCTCGCAGTACAGACGTTCCTGACACGTGTGAACTGCGTGTTTGGTCCTCTTGATGGGAAGTCCATCGTCTGGTGCGTCATTGATCCCTTGACAGTCATCGCACGTCGCATTACAGTCCTCGCCACAGCAGGCCAACAATTCTCCACACCGGGCGTCACATCGATGGTCTTCCGGGTCTTGCGAACATGGCATCATGGTACGATGTTCACAATCTGGGAGTCGTTTCTCCACCTCTTCATCGCAACGAACACTGTCAATCGTATCCAGCTGGTAGCTAAAGATGTACCATCAACCAAAGCAACACAGTAAACGCGTTGGTCGAGCGTACCATGGAACTGAACTCTTGACGTGTCCACATGGCAACGGGACATTCGGAACTGGGAATTCGCAGTTGCCGCATGGCGTGTGGCATTCCTTGCGGCACGGGTGGTCACGACGACAGAGCCTCCTGCAGGATTCGGTACAAATCACAGCAACATGGTTTGGATCATCGCAATGACACTGGATCCCGGGACCGATTAAGCCTGTAACGGATGGAGGGGGATACGAAGGTCCATACCTTGAACGGACAGAGATGACCACATTTCAACAGTGTGTCACACTGCTTCATACACCCACCTGCGAGGATCGTGAACCACAGTACCACGGACGGGAAGCTCTAATTGTACATACCATCAGGCGCGATCCGGGAGAGCTGACCCGGGCGCGAGACATACTCTACTCTTTCAGGGTGTCGATGACAAGCCACAGGCAGACCTGGACCCAATCCACCTTGCGCATCAAGTTCTTCGAGAATTGAACGCCACATTCCACTTCTAGACGACAAGTTATCAGCATTTCCAAAGATATACAGACCCTCGCGAGCTCGGGAGAGTGCCACTGCAGAAAAGTGAGCGAGTGAATGAGCACTCTGGGGATGAAATAGCTACCATTCGTGCGATTCTTGGACTAGAAAATGAAATGTCCAAGTTAGTTGATTGAGACGCTCACCGAGTGTATATCATTATGTACCTTGAGAAATCCAATGTTTACTTGAGTATTCTGGGAGACGGTATCCATCTCCATCTCATCTTCAGCGCCACCAGAGTTTCGAACGAGGGAAAGGATGACGATCTTTGCTATTGTTAGCTAACCAAACGGCGCGTTCGAACTCGTTCGACAGTTGCTTACCTTGCCCTCCTCTCCCTGATAGTTATCGACCGTCCGTAGCTTCACCTGTAGAGTTGGCGGAGTTGGGACGAGCAGTGTCACTTTAGATCAAAACAACATACGCGATTGGTCACTTTGACGTGCTGGACACACACACCGCCCGAGGCGTCACTGGGATCATCGTCACCTTCGCGATCATCAAGGGCGGCTTGATCCTGTTCGTCAATCACAACCGCAACCTCACCGCCCAGCGCATCTCTGAGTCGGGCAAGTTGACCTAAATATGCACACAGAACGACAATGTCGCCCTCTGCCGAGTAGCAGCCTTGTCTGACGAAGCGTAAGCGTGAGGAACCCCGAGACGACGGAGTGACCACCTACCGGAGGAGGTAGAGTACCAGGTCTCGAATCATTTCGACCTTGAATCCACGACGTGAGTCCCGTTCGTGGCTCAAGAAGCAGACTGTGTCCGCACCTCGTGCACGTTGTACCTACTATCGTCCGCCCCACCATTCTCCCTATGGTTGTGGGTGATAAAGAATAGATTCTTCACCATACCACGAACGTCAGGATAAGCCTTGACCAAGTCATGGTCCTGCAGTCCCTCGTACAGCGTATTCCTGTCCATCCTGAGAGGCAGATCAATTTTGACGAATGTCAAGATACACACCTTATCAGGCTCGATATGGTCGGACGCATTCGTCTCTGAACATCTATTCGAGACATAGGTAGACCAGATGTCGCCAGACGCTCCATAAGTGACATATCGAATCGATACAGCCTTCTCCCACGAGGGTGATCCATCGATAACACTAGAACACAAAGTCAAGTTTGTAGGTGCACGTCGCGGCACGACATACCGAAATTGTTCAAAGTAGGACGCAGTTGGAGAGGGTCGCCAATGAGAATCAAATGCTCCACAGATGGTACGAGAGTCCCTAATACGTGGGCCTCCAGCACCTGCCCGGCCTCCTCGACCATCAGTACTTTGGGAGACAGTGACTACAGAAAATGAATATCATAAAGAAGGTAGTTCTCATGGGGACGGACCTTGAGAAGTGTTCCTAGTTTCGCTGCACCTGTAAAGACGGCATCAACAGTCGCATCGTATATATCAGACGATCGCGTACCTGTTGTAGTACAACCTATGATCTTGACGTTATTCAACAAATCACGTCGGACCTGTACGCTTTCAGTTAAAGTGAATCGTTGAATCGCGTTGAACTCACCTCTTCTTTGACTTCGTTATATTCCTGGACTTTCTCTGCGTGTTCCTTTCTCAATCGCTCGAACTCGTCCTGTTGGTTTTGTTGAATTCCCGTCCTCGCTTGTTCCATCCAATAGGTGTGGAGCGTCTTCCGTTCCTGTCGACTCATGTTCCAGACCTTGCGGTCACCTTGAAGCGCATCCAATCTACGCTTGCCTGAAGGCACCGTTGGGACTCCCTTCTCGCCGAGGGCTGCGAAAAACCCCGCTGGATCACTGACATAGGCGGGACAAGGGGCCGTAGCCTCCGCGATAAGTGGAGTCGGGGCAGAGGGTTCGTGCAAAGAAGCAGGCGCCTTTCCCTTCTTCGAGTCAACATTCGCATCCGGAGGATCGGGAAACCTGGCCGTCATCCAACGCTTCTCTGGTCGGATTTCGGAGGCACCCTCGTCTGCCTCATCTTGCTCGCCTTGTTCCAAAGTGTCCTTATCCTTATCCTCGGCATCCGCCGTGGTCTCGGCCGACAAAACCTCATAGGGGTTGGAACGAGAAGGACCAGGTTCAGCGACGGGCTCGCTAGTCTGTGGAACTTTGGGGACAACCGGACTAGTGACCATCTCCAGAAAATCCAGATCACCAGAGTTCTTCCAGAACGCGTAGAAAGAGGTGTCATTCTCGAAAACCTGGCCTTTGGGTCCCTGTATTTTCCACTGTCCTCCAGACTCGGAATCGTCGTGAGAGAGGTCCTTGGCAACGCCAATCCACGGAGGGGGTTCAGCCATCGAATGGTGCTGTCCCGGGTGCAGGAGAGAAAGATACTTGATGATTTCCGACGAATCCAAATCCAGATTCATCTTGTGTATCTGGTCGATTACCTGAGAGATTTCCAGACCTACGGATTTGAGTTCGTGGAACTTGGAATTGAACGTGCGATGAAGACGAGACTGTCCCGCTACCATCTCCCGTGCTTCAATCGAGTACTGGGAAACGCGGGTGTCGGATGAGCGAGAACCCAATCGAACGATGTCTTTCGTGATACCCGCATCAAGGACAGAAGATAGCATGTGATCAAGAGCATGATTCGTGAATGCGATCATGAGGATGGGTCCGATATGATTCGCGACGAGCACACGCAACAGCTCTATACCCGTGTAACTCTGAAACGTTCGAACATGACATCAGTTTGGACAGTTTGTTGGTAGTTGAAGAACGTCACCTTTCCAGTACCAGGTGGTCTGCGTACCATGTCAGTAATTGACCTGGTACCCGAGCTAGATGCCTGACTTACCCCTGAATCAATACAAGTTCTCTTGTCAACGCTGCGATGACAGCATCGGCCTGACTAGGGTCAAGACGACTGGCCCGACGCAGCTCTGCTTGGGCACGGTCGACCGAACTCTTATCAGATACGCTCATCTGGAGATCATCCACCTCTGTCTCTCGATCAAACAAGGACGACAACTGAAAGTTGAAACCCGGGAGACGCGCATACTTTGGAGGGTCGATAGTACAGGTCTTCAGGAAATCGAATGGACGAAAAACGAGATAACGGGAGAAAGGCACGATCTCTGGCTCCGTTTTGAGCGCTTCGAGGAATGGACGGATGGCTTCAAAAAGGACTGGCGATTCGATGAGCACCTTGATGTCATCATCAGATGAATGTTTCGTCCTCAGCTCTGAAAGAATGCGTAGTTGGATGTCGCTATCAAAAAAGACGACCCTAATCTTGACCCGATCCCCATCCGTCTTCACATGATCTGTCAATTCGACGATCGAACTAGCCACCGTGCCAAGATGGACTGATATTTCCGTGCTTTTCTTCCAGACGAGAGCGACCAGCCCGCCCTGCATAAGTCGCTTGCCGCTCACTCCTTTCCAAAATGCGACGCGTGCTCCGCCCTGCGGAGAACGAGCTTTACCTGGGGGCGTCGTGGCAGTCAGACCTGCGGATATCCCCCGGAAGTCGGGTACCAACGCCGTGAAGGCGACGTCGGTGTAGACATTGAACATCAACGATTCGTGGCTATCAGCCATCCCATGATACTTTCCTCCGCCCCTCAAAAGGATCTCTCCTAGTCTTGTCTTGCGCCGATCCAAGTCGTTCAGATCATCTTCCACAAATTGTGCCGCCCTCCGCAAGGGCGCCCTGCGATCGAACGTTGGGTACTGGAAAAACAAAATGATAGATGAAGCACTCACGCGACTTCTTCTCTCAACAGACGGAATTGGACGTCCATCAAGCGTTGCATAGAGTCCGCCGGAGCATGGTGTGGTGCATCGTATAAACTAGCCGGCAGAAACGGTTTAACTCGGCACATCAATTCTTGATGGGTTGGAGCGACACGAATGTTCTCAATGTCCGCAAAGTCGTTGTCGTGTCGTGGACCATCCAAACGCAGGTCTCCGGGGGGATCATAGTCACTCTGGAGCGCAGCGACGAGAGCCTCGTTTGAGGTGGGATCTGGAGCACGGAGTGCATTCTTGCGAGGATTCGAGCGCGTTACCTTTGCGAGTTCGCGATTGACGATCGACTCTAGACGGTTCACTTTCTCCCTGAGCAAGTTGATATGGAGATCGCGGACCGGTGCTTCGATGTCTTGGAATGGGTTATCGAATGTCGGCGGGGATAAGGAAATCCCGGCGGTCCACTGGTCGAACCAGAAGCGAAGATTTGTGACCAGAGATGCGAGACGCGGGTACCTCGCCACGGCATCCTTGAAACGAACCAGGCACCTATAAACACAATTAAAGACAGATCCCGCAGTAAAATCGGGATCTAGCATACTCGTCCAAGACACCAGCTATAGACACCAACACTTGCTCGCCCAACTGAGGGTTACTCGTTGTCAAGCCAGGATCTTTGAAAGAACGACGATTCATGATGACGGCCATGCTCTTTTCGATCGCATCCGCAAGCTCTTTCAGATTTTGTAACACCTCGGTAAAGAGAATACTGTATCGCCCCTAATCAGCAGTAGGCATGTAAGACCATTCAGAACGGCCTCTTACTTCACTCGGGTCCCGAGTGTGCTCTTGATGACAAAGTCAGATGATAAATACTGTGAAAAGTGAGCGGAAAACGACTTTGACAAAAAGGAGTACACTAACGCGTAATATCGGCAGTATCCCGCGTTGAAAGGACAGAATCTCACGACTGTTTCCGACATCGGCAGACACTTGTGGCCAACAGATAATGTCGATCATTCGGTGCAAACCATTTTGCTGCAAGGGATAATTGAGGCAATGTTATTGGAGTGTTCAGACCAACACGCACAGAAGCCATAGTCTGCAACAAGAGCTGCTCGTGGATGTATAATTAACATTATCAGTGATCATCGTCACCATCCACAACTTACCTGTCCATCTTCTTGGGTCTGGGGTACTGACTCAGCACATCCGCCACAACAACAAAAGATGTCACATCATACCCAATTGTTAGAGGCAGTAGCACTGCTGAGTGGTTTCAAGAAAGCATAGACTTCAAACGTAGTTTTAAATCTAAAGAAATCGGAAAGAAATCTCTTCAAGGCATTGTGAGCATCGGTGGGAGACAATGAAGAAGAAAGATCCTGAGAGAAAAACCCGTCCGTGCCGCTACCACTCATTTTCGACAAACCCTCTTCGGTCAAAAATGGCGCGATGCGCTGTAAAACGGTGTCGGATCGCGTCGTGCTGGACATGGGGGATGGGTGGGCGTTGTCCGTCTTCTGAGTGTGTGCGTAGCGACACTCAAACTCCCTGTTACATCTGCCTCGTTCCCAAAAGTACTTGCAGACGCCAGGAGGGGGATTCCCAGCGCTACTTGGACGAGCGATGGTTTGTGGCCGACGGAAGCCATCAGGGGTTGAGGGTGAGAGCGGTCGAGGATTATCAAGAGTCTGGTGAACAGACGAATGTATAAACGTACACTGGTTGCCTCGATTGCAACCAGCTGGTGTATTGAAATATCGACAAGGGCGAGACATTTGTGAAACACTGTCGTGCTGGAACTTTTCAAGGTGGGGTTGTGGGGAGGGTCTGTACTTGTACTGATCTCGGAGGGCAGATAATCGCATTCAGCAAGTGTTATGTAATTCGTGCAAAGCTTCCCAAAGAGTTCATCTGAACGCGTAGGACGCGACGAAAGGTACCACGTTCGTTGCAAACTGGAGATTGGGCGGAGGGGGGAAGAACCACGGATACCGACCGGCATTACGGACGACCGACGTTCGCATACTCTGTTTTGCAGACCCGCAGAGCTTTGGGCAGTTACGAGCAATGCCCGAAACGACGCTCTTGTCGTCCCAAACGTGGTCGAACAAAGATACCCCCCTGTTGTTCGTTTTGACAACGTGCGAAGCGGGGAAAGCTTGTCGTGGCATTTCTTCTTTATATTATGTACATTCTAACCGCACCTCGTGTATAAAAAACATTTTTTGATTGGTCGGATTAGCCGCGCCACGTAATAAACGATATCTTAATGCATCTTCCCCCCCCCCCAAAAAAAAAGAAAACAAAGAATGATGTCGGCAAAAGCCCCCCCTGCATGCATGTCAAATATATGATGATCCCCAAGCTGCTGTCTGATGATATTCTCACGTGCCTACGTACGGACCCGGGAGATGCCAAAAATGGATACGGGGGGAAGGACGACTGCTCCCAACGCTGTTGGACGCCTCCCCCCCCAAAAAAAGTAGAGACCTGGTTTCAATTGTGCAGGTGAATCTCAGTGCTATGCTTCTTCTTGGTAGTAAGAATTCAGACCGACCTAAGCTGTGCGCTGATCGTCGACCCCCGAGTCGTGTAC
>QFEI01000288.1:70209-80676 GCA_003316145.1 Neoboletus magnificus | reverse complement strand
GGGTTGGTGACGTAGATTTGGATTAAGGTGGGTGGGGAAAAGGAAGCCTCTTATCAGCGGGGGCCACCGGTGACGTGTGATGAGGTGTGATTCCACGGACCAGGTGAGCTACAGGACCTTCTCGGGTGCCACCAGCATTTGCTCGTTCCCGTGCAGTACCATCATCTGGGACTAGCCGGCATGGATTCTTGTCCTAGCCATCCCAAGGTTGGTCGATAAGCAACAGTGATCACACACTGTGATGGACGTGAATGAGCAAGAAACACATCTGAGACCCCATAAACTCTGTTCACCAAAACTAGGCAATTCCCGCAGCATGTTTTGGGGTCCCCCTTGTTTCCTGGGCCTATTGTTCGTGGCCGATCGTATAGGAAAATATTTGTACGTGCCAGTTAGACAAACATATTTACATCTTGAAGTTCATGACTAGATTTTCAAGGCCATCTGGCTAACAAGTAAGACTCTTGTTTTTGACTACCACTCACCTCGCAGTTTGGCTGGATTTCCTTCCCATCCCATACGTCTTACTTCTTGCTGTGGAACTCGGGATTCGCCACCACACCTATCATTCCTGTGGTCCTACTCACTTGACGACATCACGCACCATGAGCGATTCAAACACTTCAAGCCCTCCTCCGCTTCACATAGCCTCTCCTGATTATGACTACAATAGCTATGAAAAGACCTTACCGCCTTCTCCCCCGTCCTCAGCCAGCAAGCGTTCGACATCTTCCAGAGCCCCCTCATCCAGATCATCTCGGGAGCGGCCCCGGAATGCCCCAACTGCAAAAGAGCTTATGCGAATGCTCGCAGAGGAGCAGGAGACTACGCGCGACCTTGAGCAACAGCTCACGTTCGGCACGTCACAGCTTGCCTTCGAGCAGGACCGTGCCGATACGGCGGAACGCAAGCTCAAGGAAGTTGTGATACGGTTCAAGGATGCCAACGATGCGCGGGTTTCTGCTCAGGCGGACGTCGCCAGGCTGACGGAGGAGTTGAAGCTCTATAAGAGTGCCTTGGAAGAGGCGCAGAAAGAAATATTCAAGGCGCAGAACATCCTCAGAGATATCGAGGGACGCAAGAGAGAGGCCGAAGAAGAAGCTGCCCAGCTGCGAAGGAAGTTGAGGAAGATAAATGAGGAAAGGATGATTGACTTGGCTAGGGAGGAAGGCAGGAAGCAGGGGCTCCAAGAGGGGCTTGAAATGGGGAAAGACATTGGTTACCTGCGGGGTCGCAACCAAGGGTACATAAATGGCCGCTCAACAGCCGACAGGATGATGGACAGGTACTTCTCGCCTCCATCTGAATCCGAAGCACGCAGGTCGCGAGGAGAACCAGACCTCCCTCCCGAGAGCGACCCTCCATATACTGCGACAACAACCCGCTTTCCTCCATCTGGTGACTCTGCAACTTCTTCCTCGTCGAGCGCGAGTGAGCGAGAGGTGCCGCGGTACTCTGGAACTGGTGGTACGCGGACACCGTCAGCACGGACGACGATGTATTCCCCAGCTCAACGGCATGCGGAAATCCCACCTGACGGTTTCATTCCTGAGGCAGATGCTTCCATGATAATTCGACTGCCGCCTCCCCATGAGCTCGTGCGACCACCTCCAACACCGGTTAGCCAGTCACCTTCGTCAAGGCCGGACTCACCTTCACTTCACGTTCCTCCTGTACCTGTCCCCGGTGATGTTCCCGTTTTGATGGTTCCGGAGCCACGTTCCCTTGGGAATCCCTTGTATGACCTTTCGGGTGAGCGACAGCATCGCAAGGTACGGCGAAAGTCTTCAGGGGAGAGCGTGGGTTCGTCTACACGAACATCTGAACTCGACCTTCTGAACGCGCCGGAACATGTTGGCAACCGCGGACATCGTTCGAGCGGGCTTAGTGTCATTCCCGAGGTAGCAAGCTTGCAAGAGACCAGTACGCCGTCCAGTCAAAGCATGAAGCAACAGGAAGAAGACCGCGTGGACGAGGTATGGGGATTGGTTCTGATACAGGATGGAAACATGCTGAGAAGCACGTGTTGTAGGCTGGCTTCGTTCACGTGTCTATGCCTGCGCCATTGACGGCTGCGGAGATGGCGAGTTTGAAGGCTAGATCAGCTTCGCAGTCGCTTTCTGTTGATCAGAAAGAACATTCGCGGCCTGGCAGCACGTCATCATTCGGCACGGTGAATATTACTGTTCAACCCCCGGTAGGTGATTCAACTATGACCGCGGCGCTGAGACTGATGGGTGGCGTGATGTGGACAGTCGCGACCAGCGTCCAACAACTCTGCATCCACGGGGTCAGGCACACGACCTCATCTGCTGAGTCCAGCAGACGCGGACCGGCCAGTACCACTCCCTCATCATGCACCGGTGACGGACAGGACTATAGTGATGGACTTGCCTGACGGTGGGCTGCCACCAGGGTTCGTTCCGACTGGCCCTCCGACGTCGATTGGGGGGACGGAGACGAGCTATACGGGGGCTGCTGTTCCGCTTCCGCCGTCGACGGTGGGGTCGCACCACAGTCGACTGCCGTCGCATGGGTACGGGGGGAGTGTTCGGGGAGGGATGGAGACACCGGTTGTTATTCCGCCGCCGTCGGGGCGATCTGGACGTGAGGAGACGGATTCGTCGTCGAGCGACGCGGACACGCTGTCGACGCCACCACGGCGGTATCGGGTGCCGTCGAGCGGCGGATATTCTGCGGGGGGTGTTGCCCTGCCGTCCAGTGCTGGCACGCCGTATTCATATGGACGGAGTGTGGGGGTGACGCCGGCGGGGCTTGGACGGGTCAGGTCCTTTTCGACAGACAGGGGCGGGTGAATGTAATAGGGAGCGATGACTAATCATATGCTTGTATTGGCTTTCTTTTGTACGACGAGGAGGGGAAAGCGAATGTCGGCCAGGCCGAGTCGGAATCAGCGTCTCCAGGTCAAGTACAACGTCTCCACCGACTGTCAGTATTTTCTCTTCTCTCCTCTCCTCGTCCCCCTCACCGTCCCGAAACAGTCCCCCATCTCGGCCTCCACTCCGCCTCTGCCTCGGGCGACATCGGTCTCGTCCAGTACGCCATTTCCCATGGCCAACCCGTCAACGCCGTCCTCGACGGCGTCCTTCCCCTCCATGCCGCCTGTGCAGGCGGAAACGTCCTCGTCGTCAACTTTCTGATCGACTCTGGCGCTGACGTGAACGCCCCAAGGTTCGCTCCCTCCCCGCCACTTCCTCCCTTCTTATCGCTCACCCATCCCCAGACTCCCCCGCCGCTACTCTGACCGCAGCCGTGACACGGCAGCGCCCATAGTCGGCACATCAGGCTCCACCCCCCTCCATTTCGCAGCCGCCAATGGTCATCTCCCCGTTGTCCGCACCCTTCTCTCACGCGGTGCGATTCCAGATCGTGCCGACAAACACGGCTTCACCCCAGAGCTCATCGCTCGAAAAAATGGCTGGATCGAGTGCGCGGAAGTGCTCGCCCAAGCTTCCACTTCTGTCGCAGTAGGAGTCTCCGTATCTGCCACCACTCACCCCAATCCTCAATCCCAGCAGCGCGCCGCACCTTCTTGTTCCGTAGAGCAGTTGGAGGCCTCCTTGCGAAAACGCCTACACTTCAAACGCTCTGTGGACCATACACTTTCCACTGCTGGTGGCACATCTGACCCCGAAGCCAAGCCATCCCACGCATCTTCAATCCTCCCCGGCCAGGAGTCCCTTACTCAAGATTCTCGCTCAGGGGACGGCTCAGCCTCACCCGCCACCCAGACGATGCCTCTTCTATCTGAGCGTCGCCCATCCCTACCACAAGCTCTAGATGAGTCATCCATCAAACCATCCTTCCCCGCCCGCTCCGTTCGGCCGAGATCAGCCGGCACCGGCGCCGATTCCCGTAAACTACACTCCAAGCTGTCCCTCCTCAGCCTTTTCAAGAAATCAAACGTCGACGGTTCGAGTTCCAGCGTTGCCTCCCTTTCAGAGTCCCCTGTGCCGTCCTCATCACCCTCACGCTCAGTCCCCATTCCAAGCTCCCGTGCACACCCTACCCCGCCTGTTTCACCCCGCAGTGTCTCAATTCCTTTGTCGTCTTCACCTCGTGACACCTCTCATCCTCAATATCAACGCCACAAACTAGAAGGTAGCACTTCGTTGATCAATGTCCGAGCATATCCGCTTCATCCTGCAGACCTTCACACTGTGCTGACCGCTGAGCGGTCACGTAATCGCTCTGTCTCAGCCACGGGCACAATCTCTGCCACTGATGAGGATTCAGGAAGTGGAGATGGTTCTGCCTCAATCTTCGGTACACCAATCAAATCCAGTATCTTACGGATGCATAATCGCTCACACTCTGGCCACGGATCAACGTCACAACCCGGATCCCTCCCTCGGAACATCCGTTTCGAGAGGTCTGTTTCAGAATCTACGTCTCACCCAGGACGCGCGCGAAGCCCTGGCTCTCGCACACAATTAGACACCAGGATGCGTTCCCTTGGCATTGCATCAAGTGGCCAGCATGAAGATGAGTACGACAGGATACCAGACACTATTGAGGAGTCCCCGATTGTACCACATGTTATTCCGTCTGTCTCTGTGAACATCATACTTGACAACGATGACGATCCTGAAGAAGAATACGGCATTCCCTTGAGCAACCCCGAGTTGCGTCCCACCCAAGATCATCCATCGGCCAACTCCCAACTCCCTTTCAGCATTAATGTCCCCCCACCCATCGAAGATGCACTGGCTGAGAGTAGGTTACGCGGCGACTCTGTGAGCAGTGCCGGTACCACTGCCACCGCCTCCACATGTCCTCAGTCGAGTTCGAGTGACGCCGCATGGAGCATTGCTACTCCTAGCACTCCGCATCTACCCGGAAGCCCACGCATTCGGCCCGCGGTTGGGGAATACGACGTTGATGCCGAGGAAACACGTGAGACACACCAACATTCTCGTAGGCTGCACTTCCCATTTGATATTGATATCTCGACGATCTCCTCACATGCACAAGCGGAAGAGCTCGTTCAGCGCACGCAACAGTCCATCTTGAATATGGAGCAATATCTGGAACAGCACGCGAAGAAAGATACGGAGACGGGCAGAACCCCTCTTAGTGCAAAGCTTGCTGCTTATGGAGAGAGTCTAGCTATCGAGAGACGGCTGAAGGAGAAGGCTACTATGCAGATTTCCGACCAAGACGTGGACGTTGAACATACCAACGGTGGCGTGTCCCTTTTGTCTGCAACTAAGCCCTCCCATATCTATTCTTCGCCACACACTGGCCATAGTGGTAAGTTCGGCGACTTTAGTCGCTATCAGTAACTAAATAAGATCTTCAGCTTCCTCAAGTGGAAAGACATCGCAACTACAATCTGAACTTTTGTGTCAAACCACATGGCCAGCTCCTTACGATGATTCGCCAGGCTTCGGGTCCAGTCCACCCGGAGAGCCGATGGATAACTCTCCGCGTTCACGCACACCTGATGTTGGTCCCGACCTTTCGTCTGATCTCCACGCAGGCGTTCCTTTGTCCCGCGTGTCGACGACCCCGGGCTACGATTCCACATCCGTGCTGCGTGGCCGCGAACGAGACCCGTCCCGCAGCTTTCAGAAACTCAGTAGAATGGGTTTCTCCACCTTTGACAACTGGCATACCTCCCCTGTCAAGGCCCGCGCATCTAGATCACCACCCCCGAGCCTTCGTTTTGGATTACGGACGATCATGCAGAGTTTCCAGGGCAAATAGGACTCTCCTTCTCACCCTTTCTCGTTATTATAGCTGTGACTGCCTGCGACATCCCACGTTCGTAACTTATTTCTTGCTTTCGCGTTTTCGGTGTATCACTCGTGCGTGGTTGTTGTATGACCGTCAGTCATGTATGTATTGTCCTTGATTCTTGATAGGCGCCGCACATGGGTTGCGCCGTTGTGTATTGGCACTATGTAAACTATTATACTCACAAACCCCATGAACAGTCCCGTATCAGAATGTATGTTTTTAGCAATTTGAATTTTTGACGCGCATTATCATAAATAGTTCAGCAGTATGTGCAAAAAAATCGGTATATGTTTTTGACACTTTGATAGGGGACAGCTACACTTTCCGCTTCGATCTATGAATCCAGTCCGGGTACGACTACAGATTTATCTGGACTTTTATTGACATGCTTCGAGAACATGTAAAGGTGCCCGCTTTCAACCCACCGCTTTGAAGGAATTCACAATTCGTGTGTGCACCTCAGGATGGACGATCTCGCCCAGCCTACGCTCAAGAATCGATTCCACCAGTACAACCGTTTTTTACCCTTTGGTGCTTGCTCTCCGATTCTATCAGCACGATCTATCGGACTACGGGTTTTGTGGCCATGACCTCTTGGAAACCACGATCGATGTTTTGTCCGAAAAAGTGGACCAGTCGATGGGCTTTCAGAACATATTGCATTGCAATCACATGGCCAGTTTACATAAGCGATACGAAAGCGTCCCCCTTCCCTTACATCTCCCCTCGAGTTGCTTCCATCCTTCGTGCCGAGGCTTCACAGGTCGTTCTATAAAGAGCTGACAGGGTATTTGCTATTGTTGATATCTAAGCCATTTGTAGCGTAGTCGGCCAATTTCACAAGTCACTGATCGGAAAGCCTCCAGGCGAGTATAAAAAAGAAAAAAAAAATCCAAACGCCAAAATGACGGAAAGTCTATAAAGTGAATCCGATAAAAAGTAAAAAAAAATCCGTCTTAATCGCGTTGTCATGAGGGAAAGCGAGGGGGATTATCCGATGCCTAGAATGACGGGCGTCTATACAGGTCGAGCCACTCGAGTGAGCGCATCAACGCCGCAAGGAATAGCCGCCCTCGTCTTCCTCCACATCCTCCACCACCACTGGCGTTTTTCTACCCGTACACGCCAATCGGTGTTTCTTGTTCGCATCCGCTCTGCTCAGAGCCAAGCCGCAGTCAGGGCACGTCACCTTGATCGCAAAATGACATGCGACGATGTGCCGCGGGACGTTCCTGCGCTGCATGTATGTCGTACACTCGCCCCAGGCACATTCGATCACCTCGCCATCGCATGCGAAATCATGCTCGTCGCGAAGGTGATTCGTGACGCTCCTTCTATTTCCAGCGATAGGTGCCGCGCACTGGCTTGTCCACAAACATTGGAAGGTGATCTCGTTTGAGAGATCCCACCGTTCGCCACGCGATCCGGGTGCGGACGCTGTGTGACACGTGAGTTCTTATCCCAACACAGAAAAAAAAGATTGACGACGGTAAAGAGGAACGTACAGGCAACCGGTACAGGATCGCTGGGTGTCAGGGGCTGTACTAAATTTGTAGAGCTGATCGAAGGAAGAGGACCGGCGGTCGGCATAAACCTGCGTTCCGAGTGTCCAGTGATCACCGAAGAGGTGGCAGGCTGAAGGGGAGGATTTTCGGGTGTCATTGCGAATGAACCGATGGAACTGCTATGGCCGTTGTGCTGTCTAGCAGTATGCACAGGATGGTCCCAGGAAGTGGGTTGCCAAGGTGCACCAGCAGCCCGTTGCCAGCTCAGAGAGGGAGGTGGACAAGGCTGGAATCCGGGTAACACTCTTGGGGCAGCTGGAATAGCTTGCTCTACGGGAGCCGCTACCCCCATCCCCATTAGGTTCAACCCTAAGCTGTCAGCAGTGCCACCTGGTACGCCAAACAATGATCCAAGGCGAGTCTCGTCATGGCGCAGATCACCTAGCCATACACCCCCTCGATACGCGGAAGAGGAAGAGTCAGGGAGAGTGGTACTTGGCCATGAGTTCATGTCGGACTCAAGATTAGTAGGTACACAGCTACAACGAGGTTGTTGCGATGAGTTCTCGCCCTTCAAACTGGAGATCTCGTCATGCATACCTTTCTCGGGGGGGTCCACCTGTCCAATGCAACCCACTACACGACGAATTGCCAACGACTGGTGCATTTTGTTGTCGCATGTAATAGCCGAACCACGCTGGCTCATCCCCCTGTGCGAACAGTGTCCCAAAGGTGCCACTGTTCGCAAGAAAGTTAACATCAAATCGTTGATCAACAGACGGAGGTGACCTTACTCGCTTGCAAATGAAGACATTTCCTGCCTTGGGTTTGTGAAGCAGAGTCGGTGGTGGGGACCTTGTGTGCGTACCAGTGATGTTTGAAGTTGGGCTTAAAAAGTGCCTCAGAGGTGGTGTGATCCGGGTCCATTGTTCCAGAATGCCTCGGCTCGGAAGGTAAACGTTGCCTGCGCCTCTGAAAGCGGATCACACTAAAGAGAGCTGGAAAAGAACTGATACAGCAAAGCACGAGACTTCCTGCAGCCCGATATTTTCCCAAATAGCCTGCACCGCCGAAGAGTCACCCCCTGGACAATGGCAACCAGGGGGTGATCGGTAATGAACACATGACAGCAGACGCTGAGAATCCCCAGGGCGCCCATTCGTGAAGAAACAGCGGACTGAGCTGCATACTCGACTATAGGATTGAATCTATGTGCTTACTACTCGTAGGCGGTGACCACGTGTTCGGGTTCTGATGGAGGAAATGGATTATACGCGCTGGGAGTGGAACAACGTGTCAAGCGATGCGCGTTTCGTCCCGGACGTGCTCAGACACGACACATGAAGAAAGCATCGCTCTGAGCAATGATGCAAATAGGCGCCTTAAAATTAGAAATGGACGTGACCTGAACCGAAGCACGTAGCACATAGCCAAAAACATATCTTTGCGGAGGGAAACGAACCTCGGTCAGCAACACACACCGAACCGGACTTCGGCATCGTAGCGTGTCTCCCGCACACAATCGAATACTGCAACTAACTCGACTCGGAGGTCTCTGCTGTGATCTTCTCAGCCTAGATTCTGGTGGACACGGAAGGCGCAAAAAAATTGCGTTCTCAGATTGTGGAAAGAACGGTGGACGTAGGATACCGAGTGGACTCGATGATATCTCCCGAATGATCGATCATTATCCACAGGTCGGAGCCCGTACAGCACTCCAAGCTGCTTGTCTGCTTACCAACGCGAGAGAGGGGCGCTGATCAACGAAGAGGCCGGAAACTAACCCCAATACGGCGGCTGGACCTCGCAAGTTGGCCAGGAAATGTGTAAAAGGCTGATCAGGTTTACTGCATGTATGTCGGGGTTACCACTGCCACTACAACCGCTGTTGCACCGCTCAGTAATTCGTCACGGCAAAGCCCGAGGTGGATGCCAATCAGAGCGTATATAGTCACCCTGCGTGCCGTAAGGGATAGCATACGTATGTCGTTTGTCCCATCTCAGTGCGTGAAACATGTGCAATGATTGATGACCGTAGAATGTGCCGTCAAAGGGTCTCATCTGCGCTCGCAGACCGTCCTAGTCGGAGGAAACCTGAAGCGTACTGCCAACATCATTCCTTCTTTTTTTTTCGTATTTCATGCCTGCGCACGTAACGTGTGTTGGAAGAAGCAGTGTCATATATCATACATCTTCCTTCCTTTTGGTCTGTAAGGGGTAAACTGTTAGTACAGTACAACCGATCGTAATGCACGTGGTTGCGACCACCAAAAAGCCATGCATCATGAGAAATATGCACACCAAACAGGAATTTTGGCGGGATCCGAGGGAGACCTGCAAGGCCGCAATCAACTTAGCATTGAAGACCCTATGCATTATGACAGATTGCACCACAGCACGCAACATGCGCACCATTAAAGTTGCTCCATCTCGGACGGTGCAAAAACTGTGGATCATGATCATCGGACGCGTTCGGAATGCGCTGTCGTCGTGTACATATACGTGAAAGAACGTAACCTATTAGTCTCTAGGCTGTACAGATGTATAAAAGGAGATAGGATAGTGTGACAGCGCCAAAACGTAACGGAAAGGTATGTGGAGAGGAAATACCTCGAGAATACTTCGGTGCATCCGCGCTTAGCGCCAAGCACTTGCTGCGGGGCAAACGCGTTGGTGCTTAGAGATGACGTCCTGGCGGGACAGCTTCTTGGAGCACATAGGACAGGCTACTTTGGCCTGTAAGTGACATGTAACCATGTGCCTTGCGATACTGCCCTGCTGCATCGTTTCTCCACATCCGGCCCAGTAGCACCTCGTCTGTCGTGTATCAGCACCGCCAAACCCATGATATGCGTGCAAGTGACGATTCATATGGGATCTGGTGGCCTGCACCATGACATTACAGATAACGCCACCCTCCGTCCATAAACAAGGATACGAGCCAGAGGCATCCAACGTTCCGCTAGACGGCTCCGAAGTGTAACCCAGACGAGAATCAGAAAAGGGGCCAGCACTATGAGGCGGAAAAGCGGGCAGACAATAATTGGTGGGAGCCGACATGTATTCGTCCACAGGATCGACCTGAATGTTCGCAGTGGGCCAAGAAGACTGGCGACGTGGAAAGTCGGGATACAGAGTCGGATCTAACGTGGGGTAATGAGGAGAAGGTAGGGGAATACTATAGGTGGGATTCGGCAGT
>QFEI01000288.1:0-70081 GCA_003316145.1 Neoboletus magnificus | reverse complement strand
TAGGTGAGGGTTTAATTCATTATGATGTGGCGCAGACGACGAGTCAGACGACTGAAAGGGATTGCTGGGATGTCAGAAGGTCAAAAGGTACGCTCTGTACAGAATCGTCGGTCTCCTCACTATGTGTGCGCTACATCAAGACGCGAGGTCATAGGTGGTGGTACATGTGGATGACTGCTAATGGACAATCATAAGAACCTGGAGTTGTAGACATCGGTTTTTGTACTTACGTGGTACCCACATGGCGCAAGTGCCCTGCCTCGGGAACGATCGAGCTGTAGGGATGGAGCCGATTTCGATCGTCATAGGGATTGCTGTTGGTCGATTTGGAACAAGTGAGTCAATACCCTGATCGGGAGTTTGTCACTAACCATGACGACCGAGTCATGGCGCAGAGTGTGTGGCCTGAAATATATGGGATGGAAGCGGTGTGCAGTGACAGTCAGAATCCCCCGTGGTTCAGTCTGAGTCCCCTGTGGTTGGGGATCAGTGGGATATCAAAGAAACATGAAAAAAGGTGATGATTCGACCGAAGGACGAGGGAGCGCTATGGGCCAACGATGATGCTGGGGGATATATATAAACACGGTGAGAAATGGCTCGCCTAAAGTGATTCGATATCTCGTCACATTGTTCATCCCCGCTGCTTGGTACCGAGGCACACCGAGGAAGCACGTGTGCACATACCTATTGGAGGGTGACGGGGATAAGAGCTGGCGAAACACGGGGTGAGAGCCATCTAGCCAACGTTACGTGAGGGAGCCAAGATGGCAGATAGGCGCTGATAAGAACTGATTATATCCTGAAAGGAGTGAAATTATTTGCTCCATAAGTGCCATGGGACTGGGGTTCCCCGCGAGGAGCACCGATGGTGAGATGTGAAAGTAAAATTAGATACGACTCAGTGACGCAATATGGTTAGAAGGATTGGTCCTGGTGGCCTCTTGCTGAAGACCTACACTTTTTTTTGTTAACTCCGGCGAAACACTACATGGACGTGAATTCACGATGTGGGGTCGGTCGACCTTGTTGAATCACTAACTTATGGTAGTGACAGTTATGCATGCCAGCGCGGTAAGATAGGCTGGCTGTGGGAAGGACCGTACAGCTAAAATATCGACACAATCAGGTCAACACCTCCAAACGTGGAGGTGGAAGAACTCCAGGGCCATCCCTTAAACCCTTCGTGCTGTTTTATTGAATTATGTTGACAGTCAAGGTCCTGTATCCGTCATACAATAAAAGGTTGACGAATGGAAATTGATGTCGCCTCAACCCTTCAGCCAAGGAGGACATTAAGTTGGCTTGCTGTGGAGTTTGGAGGGCCGTACCACCGGACTTCTCGACAGCCTCCAAGCGTTTTCCCCGAGTCCGTCCGGCCTCCAAACTCACGGATGTTGTCACTCATCCTACCTCCGTCAGTGATCATTGTATCGATCGGATCAGAGGACTACTCACGAGTAATGACAGCATCACCTTCTGGCAACATCTACGAAGCCAAGATGGAAATCGCGTGGAATAGGTGGCCGGTGGACATGAGGCCTGAGGGGCGCCATGAGGCAGGGCAAGGGATTCAGGTTCGTTGTCGACAACTCAAACCTAGTGTCAACTCCCCCCTTCCATTCAAAAGAGCTAACCAACCTCGAATCAGGCCATCGCTTCCCAAAGTCGTGACTCCCGTGGTCGTCACTATATTCTTTCTCAGTAAGCAATTTAGCATCTATAGACATCAAGTTCATTCAAATCAACTCGTTCAGTCAGCACCTTATTCGGAACGCTTTTCTGACATAAGATCACCATGAACGGGGCAGAGTGAGCACAACATTGATGTGGTGACCTCCAACCAACATCATTCGCAGGCGGGTGCACAAAGTCGTACTATTCGGTGTTACCGGTTGCGGGAAGAGCTCAATCATCAACCTTCTCGCAGAAGAACCAGTGGCAAACGTGTCTGAGGGTGTGGATGCTTGCACCAAGCGAGCCCGATGGTACTCAATCTCGCTCGGAGGGAAGGAATTTCGATTGTGGGATACGATGGGTTTTAATCTGGCCGAAGCCAAGGGCATCGATCAGCTTTCCCCTTACGAACAGGCACACGCTCTCTTGCGAAATTTACAGGATGGTGTTGACCTCATCCTGCTCTGTGCTCGGAAAGATGGAATCAATGCTTCGCTCCGTAGCCTCTATTGGCTACTGGACAGCTTTTTCCTGCGTGGCCGGGCACAAATAGCCCTCGTCTTGACCCACTTTGATACCCCCGACGACCAATGGTGGGGACGAAACAGGAATGGTATCGTCCAAAGATGTGGAATCCCGGTCCAATTTCTCCCACATGCATGCATCACCACGGTTCAGAACGGATCCCCGCGATCCGATATTATCTATAATCAATCCAAGCAGGTGCTGAAGGCGCTATTAGAAGACCATGCCACCGGCACCCCAACTCCAACCCCACTGCGTTTCGATCTCTCATCAGCTGTTGCTAGCGCCGAGGCCGTTGAAAGCTTAAATGCTTACTGCAGACTGAGCATTCCTGATGCTACGACGTTGGTGGAAAAGTTCAAGCTTCCAAAACGACCCTTCCATGCGGTTCTCTTCGGGGAGGTTGGCGCTGGAAAGAGCTCAATCGTCAATCTCATTGGTGGACAGCGGAGAGCGGAGACCTCCTCTGACATAGCGAACTGCACGCTGGATGCCCGCAGTTACGAGATCAACACGGGATTGCATCAGTTCCTAGTCTGGGATACAGTGGGTCTCAATGGGGTCTATCTTGAGCACAGTGTGTGCGGAAGGGCCATAGAGAACGCTGTCGACCTCATCCGCGGTTTACACAAGCAAGGCGGTATTGACTTGCTAGTATTCTGCAAAAAATCCGGCCGACTCACGGTGTCGGAAGTGAACTGCCTCAGGCTCTTCCTAGAATTCCTCTGCGATGGCCAAATCCCAGTTGCGTTTATTATAACACACCTCGAATCTCAAGACCCAATGGAAAAGTGGTGGAGGACGAATGGAGAGGGCCTCCTTAAAGCTTGCAAGCTGAAGACGAGTGAGGTGGTTGGGCATGCGTGTATCACAGCGATAGCGTCGGACGATCCAGACTACCAGAAGTTCCATAACAAATTATTGCTATCCAGGGAATCGATCCAATCCATGCTCGAGGATTCGATCTCCTTTGGCAGCACCTTCAAGGACGAGGGAACCTGGGTCATGATGTTCTTGAGAAAGCTTGTAGGAATGGTTAAAGTCGGCAACCCACCAAGAAGGGAAAGGATAACCGTCAAGAACCTCATGGACCGCTGTGGGTTGACCCAGGAACAAGCCGAGGAATTGATTAGGTTGCTCTATCCACAAGGTTAGTAGTCAAGTCTTGTACCATCCGTTCGCAGCTTACTAGCAGAAGTAGGTCATTAGACCAAAGCCAATTTCCTATGAACTACAAGTACAAACTGCTTCGTATTTTCTAACGAATACCATAGTTATTGCCCAACTACTCCAATATGTAGTACATGGATACACTGAATTGATCACGAATCAGAATGCAGACCCCTGCAATGGCGTATCACTAGGTTACGGATAAGCCTCTGTGTTTCCTCGTAACTCGCGCCCTGGTGTTTCCAGGAGGGGTGAGTCGGGTCCCAAGTATTCAGACAGATGTGCTCAGCAAATCCGACTTGAACAACGTTTTTTAGATCCCCCCCGTTCGCCTCCCACCACTCCTCGGTAGATCCACGGCGATGGTCAACGCCAATGATGACCAGCACCAAAGGAACGTCTCCTAGACAGAACGTCTTCCAGATGGTGCGCAGGTGGGCTACCTGTTCGTTGGACAGCCGCCCACGGCGCATGCAATACACGACGACATCGACACCACCACCGCGCTTCAAACGTGCCTTGATCGCACCCCAAGGTGACGGACGGTGTTCCAATCCGACTGTGTCATAAAATCTGAACATGGGATCGGAACAGGATGGACGGAGTTTCGAAGAGGTGTCTCCCGGAATCTGACTGAAAGAGATCGAATATTCGACGATGACTGGATGGGCAACGCCAATGGCGCTGCTCACTGGAGCAACAGCCTTCCCGATAAGCATGTTCACGAGCGAGCTTTTCCCGACGCCAAGTGATCCGAGAATGAGAATATTCCGGGACTCCCTGACCCCCGACTTGAGTCGCTCAATGGCACAAAAGACGTATCGCTGCTTACCCTCGTCGAGCAGCTGAAGGCGATGATGAATCGCGGCGCTTCAACAAACCAAAAAGGCGCAAGAAAAATTGAAACATGGTATCTCGAGACGGGTTTAGACACTAGCGAGGAGCTAAAGAGGTCTCAGGTCTGAATCGCTGCCTTTCGAAAGCCAGTGGCTTGGAGGAAACCGATGCGATTCAGCATGCAGGTGGGCTTAAGCAGGGTAAATGAATCGGCTACGGACCAACAGTATACGACGTACGAAGAAGTGCCAAGACCTTGAGTCTTGTGGGTGCGTGAAGAGAATGGCCGTTTGAACGGCGATGAGGACCCGATCCAACACATATGGAGCGTTCTGGAAGCTGATGAATTCGCGCCGCGAGTCTCATGAAATGAAACGGCGCAATGGGAAGCCTCGAGGCCACAGCATGTACCAGGCGTTGGCGAACATCGGGGTCGTTGGCCAGCCCTCATATACGCAGTTCGGCATCTGGATAGAAATCGAACAGCCAGCAATCAACAACGCTTGGATTGATTGCATCAAACAAGGCTGGGATAGGAACTGTAGATAAGAGCCAGATTGTGCATTGTGCGACGCCCGCGTTCTATTGATTCTCGCACCAGGCGAGTTCCCACCACGTTTGACCTGCCCAAATACAGGCAGGGGAGTCTGAAAAAACCCCACTATAAGAACCCAGACAAACCTTACTTCAGCGTTCAGCATCGCTCTTTCCCAACCCTCTCCAATCATGTCTGCAAAAGTATATGTTGGGTGAGCCACACCACCGCTCGTCCATCCCGATCCTAATTGACTCACTCATCGGCTCTAGTAATTTAAGTTGGAACACAACGGACGACACCCTCAGAGAGGTCGGTACTCTTCCGTGGTTTTGCGCACCCTCGTAGCTCAAACATTGATCTTCACCACCCCTCCGAAAATAAATAAATACATAGGCGTTTTCCCAATATGGCCACGTTACAGATGTGCGCGATCTTGTCACGGATTCTCCCTGTCTTTGCACGACGATGGGTTGAGACTCCGTTTCTGAATTGTTTTGCTAAATTAATCTTCATGCATGTCTCCTCAAAATAACACATCCAATCGATCATGATGTTGTCGTCGTCCGTTCAAACAGTCCATTGTGATGAAAGACCGGGAAACCGGCCGTTCTCGTGGCTTTGGCTTCGTCACTTTCAACAGTACATCTGAGGCTCAGGCTGCCATTGACGGACTGCACGACCAAGATCTCGACGGCAGACGTGTTAGGGTCAATCTAGCAAATGCTAAGCCCTCTGGCGGAGGCGGAGGTAGCTACGGTAGTGGTGGCGGAGGTGGTTACGGTGGTGGCGGTGGCTACCGTGCAGGAGGTGGTGGTGGTTATAATAACTACGCCAGCGGAAATGGAGGATGGTGATCGGCCTCAGCGGCGTTGAACCATTACATCACGCCAGACAATTTTGGTGCTTCTTGATGATTTCGATGTCTGTGCCTGCGTATCTCTTGTACATCCTATGATTGTTCGTGTCCGATGTTTGCGATCGTTGCGTTGGAATGACCAACGATTTCTCAGCCGTGGTCGACCGGCCAGCCAGATGCGTCCGTCGCTCAGAATGTCTGGTCATCAAAGGGCTCTCAGGTCTGTGGACTTGTTGGATAGCCCCGGCGCACGTTGGGAAAGGAAATCGGCGCATTGTTTCAATGATACACGAAGAGATACAACGAGACAAGTACAGCCGGACAGGGGGAAAAAAGAACACCAAGAGGAATGGAATCAGGACTACGATTGCATGCATGTTTCTTTTTTACATTTACAAGCTGCATGAGCACAGCAGTACCTTGTGGTTGGGAAAAGCCAATGGCATAATGACTGGAGAAAAAAAAAAGGGGGGGAAGGATCGACTGCCGCCAACTGCAAGTCCCGGAGGATCAGGATACGAACGAGTCAGTACGAGGTTTACAAACCGGACTTAGTAGCCATATCCGCTCCCTGTCTGTTGCTGGTACCCTGGGTATCCGCCTCCCTGGTACCCTTGTTGGCCACCACCATAGCCACCAAAACCACCTGTTGAAATGTTAGACCAAAAACTTTCGTAGTGATGGCACAAGGACACAAACTTTGACCACCGAAACCTCCACCATATCCTGGGGCGGAACCATAACCCTGGCCACTGGGATAAACACCACCTAGCTCCAGGTAAGGATACCAAAAGACACCAGCCTCGTTCAGAAACTCACCACCATAACCTCCACCATAGCCACTGGGGGGGCCGCCAAAGCCTGAGCCTCCACCACCGCCACCGCCACCACCACCACGGGCATTAGCCATATTTACTTTGACCCTCCTACCATCGAGCTCTTGCTCGTTGAGCGCTGCTATAGCAGCGCTCGCTTCATCTGAGCTGCCATAGGTAACAAACCCAAAACCACGCGAACGACCGGTATCACGATCGCGCATGACGATACTCTGGATCGGACAGAGGTGTCATAAATGACGACACGTTACGGCGAATAAGCCTTCCGACGGTAAAATAGAAAACGACGCGCACATCGAGCACTTGTCCAAAAGGTGAAAAAGCCTAATTTTTTGATATTGTTGATGCGTAAATGCGGCAAGTGGGAACAGAGCCATGGAAAGTAAGGAATCGTAAGAAACATTCATTCGGAGACAAACGAGACAACATAGCAATGGGCCATTTTCTGATCCCTGCTATAGTCAGCACTGACTTGTCGCAAAGCGTCATCGGTTGTATTCCAACTCAAATTTCTACAGACACGAGAACGGGAACAAAGCCAATGAATCAGTTTCGCTTCTTTCCGCCCAAGGAAGAAGCTCGAGTTAGACTGTTCAGTGCGAAGGCAGACTGACCCAACGTAGATTTTGGAGGTCATGATGATGCGATCGAGACGGGGTGATGCAGACCACTGATAATACACTAGATTCGGCTTGAAATCGTTGTACAGGAGACGGAACGTAACCGAAACCCGGAAACACTGAACGCAAAGGGACGTGGACGTGGGGGAGAGGACAGAATGAAATGGGGGTTCGAAGATGCCCCTCTTTATAATTCGCCCCCCTCGAAGTTTAAACTCCGGCTTGAACTCTAAATGGTTGACTTGATCTAGACTCCAGTTGCCTTTTTTGCACTACCTCCGCGGGGAGATTGCCCAGCTGAATCTGGCCTTCGCATGCAGCAGCTATATAGACCGCAACGAGAAAATGGCGGAGGGGCCGACCACTGATACGGTCGACCGCCTTGGGGCTTTGACAATTCACCATCGTGCCAGTGGCAGTCAACACTTCACGACCGTTATCAATTTCAAATGGTCCAACCGTCTAGAACAGCGCTGGAGATTTCCTGCTTTGGAAAGTTGCAGCACTCGTTCATTTCCGTCTCAGTATTCTTCTCTTCGAATCTACGAACCAAAGAATGACAAGATTCATGGATTGGGGTCATGATCGAGGCGTAGAATGGTCATGAACACTAAACTGAGTACTCGTGATGCTTAAAGTGACTATAAGACAACTATTCAATGCTCGCTGGAGACTTGTCGAAGATGAATGAGGAAACAGAGGGTTACATCGTTGGTGATATGCATGAATGAGAAATGGGAACAATATGAAGATCCACGATACGATGGTTTCGATGTGAGATAGAACAAAATCGGTCGGTAGTTGAGCACGGAAAAGAAACAGAGAGGTTCAACATAAGAAGGAACAGCGAGAGAAACGAAAGGACGCAGGAATAAGATCACACAAAGGAAGAAATCCTTGACTTTGTCTTCGCCTTCTTCAGGCCTCTCTGGCACTAGGACCCTGTGGCTCGATGTCCGTTGTCGGCGCTGCCGCGACTGCACTGCTGTCGCCCCGTATCGCACCAACCACGTCCATGAAACTCTTTCTCTTACGCTTCTTTTCCTCGCGCTCCTTGTCCTTCTCGGCCCGCTCCGCGCTTATCTCCCCTGAATTCCGTGCAGTTTCAGGCGCGCTTGAACTTCCACCAGCAACGTCGGTGCTTTCCCTCGCACTGTTCTCCCCAGTGCTCTTGTCCGAGGACTTGACACTTGTGTCCCGCCTCAGCACACCGGCGATACCGGCGATACCCGGGATTCCCTGTATCCCTACTCCTTTTTTAGGCGTTGAAAGTGAAATCCTCCTAGCCAACCGCGAGAAATTCTGCGATGAGATTCGTTTTCTCTTGCCTTCTGTATCTGGGGTGGGGGATGAAGTAGAAGCGCCCGTGGGATCCGGCGTGGACACTCGTGGGGGTGTAGCAGTTGTGTCAAATGTAATAGACGTAGGGAGGCGAACATGGGCTTGCGAACCGCTGTCAATTGACCGTGAGTCATCGGTCTTGGGGAACGCGATGGGTGCTGGCGCCGAGGATACTGGGAACGCAACTGGTGCAGCAGTATTAGATGAAATAGGGAGAGCGACAGGTTCTGGTTCTCCTGATGCAGAAGGGAATGAGACGGGTGCCAGTAAATCTTTGGTTGGTACAGATGGAGCAACGCTCTCCGCTTTGATACTGGCAGTGGGCTTCATTGACGGCGCGCGGGTTGAAGCTGTCGGGGCACGGATAGAAGTAGTTACGCCACGTGGCGAGCCCGAAATAAACTCTGCAGCAGGGACCTCGACAATCTGGACGTCATCAGGTTGAACATTGATAGTCGACATGTCATATCCTTCCGCAACGCCGGACGCCGTTGCAGAGGAAGACCCGGGAATAGGAGCACCGGCACCAACATGGTTTGCCCACAACGACGCGAATAAACCATCTACCTGCACAAGTTCCCCAAAGGACCCAGATTCAACAAGTTGACCATCTTTAAGGACCAGAATTCTGTTGAGATCGGTAAGCCATCACTTCAAAATGACATTTTCGTCAACTCACTGATCCACACCGTCAACACCATCAAGCCCGCTCTTTCCAACATCCCAAAGTATGGTCCTGCCACCAACGAATGCACGCTCCAAAGGACCCTCGACGAGGACAACCTTGGCACCCTTTTCCAAGGCACGCGAAACAGCCTTCACGCGGCCTTCGGAACAGATATCAGGGACAGCGGCAACAACAGAACGAAGCGAGTCGAATGAAAGGGAATGAACAGGGATCCCATTAACGTAGATGGAACCAGAGTCGACATCATAAAGGCGATAAAGAGCCTTCAAGATGCTTGATTTTGTAGAACCGGGAGCACTGACAATGGCAGTGACGGACGAAGCTGGAAGCACAAATGAAACACCGATGAGGGCAGGAACCGGCTCCTGCGTGTCAGTATAGGGATACGTGAGAGACACATTGTCTAATGTTCATGGATTAGCGTAATTTATCCCGAGGAAGCCAGATATGCATACCAAACTTGACTTCAATACCACCCGTTCTAACAACGGTACCCTTGCCATGAACAACCCCCACAGGTTTGTCGAGTACTTTGAAGATGGATCTCACATCGCCTGTAGCGGCTCGCAATGAGGGAGTCCAAGTGAGAGGGAGGAAGAGGACACCCCAATACCACACCCAAGCAACCCAGGCACCGGCACTCCAGATGCCTTCCGTGACACCCTTCGCGATGTATAAACTGCCAAGCAAGAGTGCAGTGGAAGCAAGGAGAGCTTGGACAAATGCAAAAGCAAAACCCTTCGCCGGGCAAGCAGAGAGAATCGAGAGGCGAGAAGTAAGGCAAAGAACATATCCTATACAACATAACAAGGTTATGGGCAGGTCCATGAACGCCGGATGAACATACCATATATACCCAACGCAATCAAGACAGCGAGACCAAACTCCCAGCCGAAAAGTACCCCAAGCACAACCGCACCGATCAACCCATCGTCGATCGCGGCTGCAAGAACCAAAACAGCATCCAGGACCTTCGTAATTGCGCCACTTGGTGTAGCATGCAGATCCTCTGCAGCCTCGGCTTTGCTAGAGCCAAGGGAAAGCCCGAGCACGTGGTCAATATAGTGAGATGACAGAGCGTCGTCAGCGTCAGCACCAAGGCGAGAAGCCAGAACTTTGATAAGTTTCGGAATACCGCCGTTAGAGACGAGGAAGTGCAGCAAAACGAACACGAAGATGTATGTATACGGCGAGGCGCCCAAGGGGGTCGGGATCGAGGCAGCTGATGAAGGGAGGAATGTATCGAGGGTTGCACCAAGGGAAAGCGGAAGAAGAGGGGTGATGGCTCGGATGAAAACGTGAAGCGATGCGATAAACAACTAATGAGATGGCCCATCAGATTAGAACAGATGAATCCACCGAAACTCACGATGCGACCCTTGGCAGGAAGGACGTAAGGACCCAATCGCCACAAGATAGCCAATGATGGTTCAGACTTGACCGGGTAACGATTCAGATGAGCACTCGTGCAATACAAGAGGGCCATTAGCTCACCTCTGGACAAACCATTATAGTGCTCGACTCGGGCTGTCCGTGTGCAGCAAAGGTACCATACTTGCTACTCTCACCCCCCGAGACAGCTTCGTTACCCTCCTCCCGGAGAAGTACACTTGATTGGCCAACAAGAGGTGCACTCTCAGCCTCTACAGTTTGGGGTTGCGACTCGGCGGGGAGATAGACAACGCGCGGAGTAAAGAGAACAAAGAAGAGGGGAAGCAGAAAGATGGCACGAAGGAGGAGGGTGAAAAAGTGGATTGTCTCTGGGATGCACTTTGAGAACCTGGTGTTACAAGTAAGCCTCGGATCTGTGGTTGGTGGATGAGAATAAGCATTCGGCGCTCGCAAACGTATATTTGTACACACCACGTGTTGTGTAAGCGAGGGCGAGTAGAACTACCTGAGCGATATCAAACACCAGTGCAACAAAGACGGCGGCTTTAACACGCTTGCGAGACCAGATCTCAATGTTGTTCACGTCCTTGTAAGCTCCGAGGGCGGCGAGAGCAGTATAAGCAATGAGACCAAGAAGGGCACCGAGTTCAACACCAGTGCCGGGTGTCCAAACGCCATTAAGGACCGCGTTGGCTACATAAGCAAGCCCATCGACTAGGAAGGAAAGGGCGGCGAGAGAGAGGAGAGAAAGGATAAGAGATTTTCTTGGGACGCGCGACTGGACGATGACGGGGGTGATCGGGGACGGAGAGGGAGGGGAAAGTGGTTTGGATGGGAGAAGAGAGAGGGTGGCGAGGAACACGACAGCGGGAGATGAGACCCGCAGACTGAAAAGAATGGATGCAAATGGGGATGCACCCGCAGCAGGCTCAGAGAGGGAGGCTGCGATGATGCTGAGAAGCAGCGCCCGACGCGTCGTCATCGCGAAGATGGACGACGTGTAGGATGTGAATGAGTACGGGGTGTGGGTCGTGATGGGGATCGTCGTCGTCGTCGTCGCCGTCGTCGGGGAGGAGAGAGAGAAGGGATGGCCCTGGCAGAGAGGCGTGCGAAACTGAGACGGCAGCGTGCTTGCCTTTTGAGCTTGATATGTGGCTGTGCATGCACCGGGATCACATTTGGACGATTCTGACCGTCGTACCAGCCGCTGAGCATACTAGTCAAACCTTTCCGGTGGACGTACTCACCGACGCGAAAAATTAACCCGAATAACATCATCTGTTTAGCCGGTGTGGTCCTCCGTCCGTTGTTTCGCTCCTCAAGCACGCCCTTCACATGCCGGCTGCGCCAGGACAGGCCTCATGTTTTCCATCACAGGCCCTGGCTCGGATCACACAGCGAAAGGGGAAAATCAACACGTGTAACGTGCATGTTTTCCTCCACTCTCCTCCCGGCCTCAGATTCCCTGCCTTGGCAAGCATGTCGGCATCTACCCTCGGCGGCTACTCATATCCGCACAGTCCTCTCGCACGTTCCGCTTCTCGCGCGTATCCAGCGACTGATATACCACACTCCAGCGTCGGCCTCGATTGCAAGCGCGACTGCCATTCCCCACCGTACTGCCCGATCCTTGGCAGCTCCTCGCTGTCCACTTATCTCGGTTCACCCGTATCACGATGACGTCCCACGAGCCGACGGGTCTACTCGACTTTTTAAGTTAGCTTGATCTTCCATCCTGAGCTTCTCAAAGAACAATACAATCGTCATATTCCCAGGGCCACCATTCTGTGATCAAGTCCCCACAGAAGGTACTACCACCTAGTTTGACAAAAAGCGGAATCTACGCAAAGGGACATACAGCATGGATGCTGCGATACGGTGGCATCGACATGCAGTTACTGGACCTGAAGGGAGATCCAGGGGGAACATCGCCCGCTTCATTTTCCCAATCGAATCCCAGCTAACACCAACCCCTATTAGCATGCCATTCATTTTTGCAGTTTGATCATCAAATCGGTCTACTCAGTCCTAGCCTCCGCCGTTGCTTTCCTGTTGTTGACGATGTGCCTGAGCTCTTGACCCCAACTAGCGCCAGAACTGAAACACTGAATCGACGTCTCGTTAGTCTTATCAATAACGCACCTTAAAACAGGTCCGCTGTGGAAAAGAACCGAATCGTCACCAGACTACCGAATCCTACGACAAACGTGGGTATGCCAAGCAGTAACACAGGACAAGTAACATATAACGACACCGACTCATTTGGCGCTATTTATTGCTCGGATCCTCGGCAAGTCAACGCATCTCAAAGTCCCACTTGAGCGTCTGTTGCCTGTTGAACCAGCTGACGTCGGCACGCTAGCGCTAGCGCTTCACCACCTACTCATCATCGATTCCAAGATTGCCTTGAGATCCTGCTCTTAGAAACCCTTACTGCTGGTTAATCTGTGTCTGATAGGACTGTCATCATCTACTAATACGGAGAAAGTTGTGCCTCTCTCAAAAACCTACCAGGTGGATCAATCCGTGTACAAGTTGGAGTCGCCACCCCAGTAATCTTGCCATCAAAACCACACCTTCGAGTCACACATCGCTTTGTCAACGACCCGCAAGTGCGTGGATCTACCTGCGCATGACGCATTGCCAGACTTCTTGATGAGCTACAGTCATGCTGTACACCCACGTCTCCGTGTTGGACCGGTCCAGATCGAGTCTGCCCATGAGTGTTTTGACTCCTGGGCGCAGCATGCCCCAGTCGTACACTGCCTTCCTTGTGGTTCGATTCACTTTTCAGCCGACAGCCAACCTTGTTACCACACAAACCAATTACAAGCAGTCAGCTCGCTGTTTGTTCGGGTCTCTCACGAATACGGACTCAGTTGTCAAATACTAGCACTGCAAATGTCCTCATCCGACGGTGAGCACACCCGTTCAAACCCGCGCGATGGATTCATCGACCACATGGGGCATTCCAGAAGCTCTCAACATAGTTCTCTTCGGGGAAACAGGTGTCGGGAAAAGCTCCGTCATAAATCTCCTTGCAGGAGAGCCGGTCGCGAGAGTCTCCTCTGATGTCGAAGGTTGCACGTTACAGTCGACCAAATACACTTTCTCCCTCGCAGGCGCCCACGTCAGAATCTGGGATACTGTCGGCCTTGAGGAACCCACGATGGGGATCAACGGGTATCTGTCTGCAATCGAAAAAGCTTATACGCTCATCCGTGAGCTGGGTCACGTAGGGGGGATTGATCTTTTGCTATTCTGTATACGAGGCAGCAGGATCACAGCTACAACCCAAGGCAATTACCGGCTCTTCCATGAAGTCCTCTGTAACAAGGAGGTCCCCATTGCTTTGGTCGTCACCAACTTGGAGAGAGAAGCGAAAATGGAGGATTGGTGGGTGAGGAACGAGGAACACATCAAGAAGTATGGCATTCACAGTGTCGGGCACGCATGCATCACCGGAGTTGAGGAAGACGAAAAGTATGGCGAATCAGGAGATACGTTACGCAAGCTTCTCCTGTCGCAGATGAACAACAAACAAAGGTTTTCAATGCCACCAGAGTCATGGCTTGCAAGACTCTTGGCAGGACTGGGAAGCTTTCTACACAACAAGAATCCACCGAAAGGAGAGAAGATGGTCCGTGCATTAGTCAAGCGCTGTCACATGGACGGGGAAACAGCAAGGCGTTTAGCGAGCACACTCGTCTAACTGCCGCAGTTAGTATGATAGAGTGCATCGTGTGTATCTTCCGTAGCCAGACAGTTGGCACACATTCGATGCCCTGGGAGGTGGACCGTCCGGAATTTCAGTTCTTTACATTAAATTACGTTTGTAAATACTTAGATACAAACATCACTGGCACTCTTATGCATGTGCCAAGCTATTGTCCAAAGCCAATGATTCAGCGATCCCCACTTATCGACCATTGTCGGGGAGGAGTAAATGTTTAACGTTCGCCAAGAGTTAGACTATTTTTCGTCCCTGGGCTCTTCTAGTTGTCACGGGCGGCCTCGGTGCTGTTGCTGGTGGCACTAGGCATTTTTATCGTGAGCAAATCGATCATATCGTCTTTGATTCTTCCCCGATTACGTTCGAGCCTGAGCCACGAAGTGAAACTCCCGAGTCCCGACACTGGGTCGTCCAGCCGTGGAACCTCCAAGGCCGGGCGCGTCTGCAGAGTGCACTTGTTACGTTGCGTTTCTGAAGGCTTTCGCGAGCCTACGCGAGGCTCAGCAAGGACTCTGATTGGACCGGAGCACCTTGTACGACACTTTCCCTGGATTTGGTCACCATAATGGTCCCATTATGACCGCTTAAAACTGCAGATTTGAAGTGACTCATCACCGTCGACAGAGTGGCAATGAGGTGGTTTGCCGCTTTCTCCGCGGCAGCACAAGAGAACGATATACCAGCTCTCTTTACTAATGATGCGGCAACCGGAAAAGACTGTTTACTAGTGGAGACATAGGTACAAGTCACAATTTGTGCCTTTATGGGACCATATGTATGATTTATGTCTTCTTCTCTATCAGCTGGCAAATGTTATTTGACGTTCCTCCACAGGGCGTAATCAGACACCTTGTTATCTGCTGTGAGCCCGAAGTTGGGTTGTCTCACACATGCGTACGGTATCACACCCTGCAATGAGGTTTAAATCCACACACATGTCGGACTTCCACGCCGGGGCAAAAGGTAGGTAGTCGCCTTGAGACGCTGGTTCAATTTGTTTCACAAAGCTGTGCACATCCTCGGTACGCTGACAGTCTGTCTTGAACTAAATGCAGGGATATCACCAAGACAATCCGAAGTGAAGAATGAAGAGGCAAAACATGGTCAGTTGAAGTCAACCATGGAACTTTAGAGAAACGTATAGCACTGTTATTTTTTGCTTTTCCGCAGTGATTGTGACGGCACGGCGCTTTGTGTTTGCTACGGGATATGGTGGTTACGAACAACGAAAAGTGGCCGATGTAAATGTAGCCATGGAGTAAAGACACTCCGTCGCCAGGAAACCTATCTACATCAAGGTTCCACAGGGCACATCTTGCAATGCATGAGTGATCAATCGATTGTGTCTAAAGTTGCCCAGCGCGCACCGCGTTGACCGCCGACGCCAGAGATCGAGGCCATCGAGCAGGAGATTTTGAGGAGATCAAAAGTAACCTTCTGATGTTCCCCTGGATCAATGTCATGTGAAGGGAAAAAGGGGCGGTATCGGGAACGCGGCTAGACGAACAGTCTCAGTCGCGTGCAGTATAACGGACTATATTGTGTTTACCTAGACGAACAGTCTATGTACTTGTCAGTGTGGATTTATAGTAGGTATTGGATATGTCTTACCTCAGTCGCGTGCAGTATAACGGACTGAGGTAGCGGGTTGTCCTTCGGGATACTATATACTTGACGATATAAGTAGTCTGATATAATAGGAAAGCCGTAGAATGAAGGGTCAAGGTGAAGGGTTGTACAAGCGAGTAGGTACAAATGTAGAAGGCTGTAGCACAGAGAATGGACAAGGTACGTCCCTGGATCTGTAGAATGGTGGTGTTCGGTAAAACTAGAGGCTACGCGCACGCTTGCCGATTCCGACATGTCACCGAGGGTGCAACACCATATCGTTCCAACCCGGCATCAATCTTATCGTTCGGCGTCCGTAGCAGTTCAGCCCGATATAACGATGGTCATACATACGCACAAATTTCGGCCCCCTCGGTTTTAGTGGTCGGCTCGTAATAAGGTACGAGTGAAGTGACAACGCAATGTCATTGGACAAGCGAGGGAAAGTGGCGCAGCGCATCTTTCTCTTGTGCCATTTCCCGCACTCGCTGGCTCGTCAAGTAGCGCAGCTCGCGCTCGAGTTTTCACCCGCCCACCACGCCCTGGTCGTCCTCCCTGAAGGCCTGACGGTCGGTCTCCCCCTCACTTTCCACCGGGTTCCATTGAATCCTGGCATGGTGTGCGAGGTTCCCAACCCACCCTCGCAGCCCACCATTGGCCCAGGATAGTTCGTGGAGCCGGACAGCGCGAAAGCGCTTCGTGCTGCCGCCCGTCCCCATTCCCACTCCATCTTCCTCACCGCTCGTCACGGCACACGAAAGACCCTGGTACACCGTTTAATTCACAATAAGCATATGGTAATCGGAATGATACTGAAAACTGTGGTCTCGGAATGGTGGGTGTGATTTTACACTGCACGTTCGTACTAAATCAGTAGAGGATGGATCTTGAGGTTGACGAGTGAGTGAACAACCGAAAGAGCATCAAAGTACTCCAGAGCCGCCCTGATCAGACCTGCACAGTCGTTGATTGAGGGTGCCTGCTTTGTTCACGAGAGTACTAAATTATCAGTCTCTCCACTCGATTGTTGGGGTCGTAGTTAATGAAATATTGTGCGAAAGAATGATACACGTTACAAGTGAGACCCGGAAACATGAAGTTACCAGCATCGATGAACGTAACACGCCAGTGAACCAATAGCACAGCGCCGTAGAATCTAAGGCCCACCTTCTAACTTGACAGCGAGTTCCTCTGCTATCTTGGGATCCAATCTGCAACGTTTCGTCAAGACCTTTATAATATCCTTTCGCCCCGACCCCCTCTTCAAAGGGGCAAACAGTCCAAATAGGCGCAAAAACTCGATCAGCCACCCTTCCGGTGGCATGTTAAATCTCCCGTCACTGTTGTGCCCTTCCAACAACCTGGTGATGTTGTGTCGTGATTCTCGGTATTTGCTGTGCGCCGACAGTCCGGTAACGCAGGCATGACCCGCAGCTTTGATCCCATACTTTTCTAGACTCTCCACGTTTCTCGCCCACCATTGCTCCATGTCGGGTTCCCGCTCAAGGTGCGTGACAACGACTGCGATCGGGACTTGAGACCTGCAAAGTACTTCATAGAACAACCTATAGTTGCTCTGCGTGGTCGCAGTGACTCGGTTCCCGCGAATGCAGAAAAGCAGCAGGTCGACACCCCCTTGGCTTGTGAGGTGGCGGATCAGTTCGTAAGCCTGCTCGATCGCGGGAAGGTAGCCGTTGACGCCCAGCTCCGGCTCCTCGAGGCCGACCGTGTCCCAGACATGAAAGGTTCGACCGTTGACAGGGAAAGTGTACGGTTTGAACGACATGGTACAGCCCAGAACGTCTGGAGATATCTTTGCGATTTCTCCCCCAGCAATCAGGTTGATCACCGAGCTCTTTCCAACGCCCGTCTCTCCGAACAGGATGATGTTCAACGAAGGGCTCATGAGTAATCTACCGAGCGTTCAGATCGGGCCTCATCGACTGACTTGTAACATACATACCACTGGGGTCCAAAGACGTCAAAAAAAAGGATGTAAACTGTGCGCAGCAGTTAGGGAATTGACCACTAAAAGAAAGTGGCGGTGACGACGAAAAATGTGGAGGATAAATTTTTTGATGGTGGGTCAAGTGGAGAGAATGGAGGACTAGCGGATTGAAAGGCGGTATTTGTGTTTTGGAAGTAGAGTAAACGGCACTCGAGGGTGCTGGATGCCTCGACTGGTCCAGATGATCCGCGGTGATTAATCGCGTGTCAGTTGGAGAGAGGGTCGACACGAGGATTGATGTGTACCGCGCATGGCAGGGCTTCGGACGGGGAGGGTTGAAACGTGGTCAGAAAGTTCCTATCATGGACAATGGCCCGGACTCATGCCTTCATGCGTCTGCGCCCGAGATGCTAGTGAATGTGCATCATTTAGGCCAATTGGCACGAGAGATACACATGCATGGTGATATACTCAACGGAGCACATCCCGCCTTAGTTGGCCAAAGAGTCAAAGGCAGACAGCCCGTCCATGGATCTGGGACTCGGCCGCCACTGGTCCAAGAAAGGCGGTGCCAGTGATCGTGGTTTGCACGTTGAAACCTAGACAACATCGTGTACGTCGTGCAGCAAGCGATAGGTTCAACTTGCACGCTACGCCGGCGCGGCGGGCCCTCAGGTACATCGCGTTTTGCACGTGGTCTTAGTAGCTACTTCACACCGACTTCACTGAGTGCGATAGCGGCAGTGCTTGAGTCAGAGAACACGACCATCCCTGGCGCATGCACCAGTAGTCGGCCTCCGCACCTCAGCGGTGGGCCGTAGCAGTCGTGCGAAGACGGTACTATGGATTCGGAAATATTACCGACCAAGACATGGTGCTTCTGACACAAATCAACGTTAACTCCAGAAGTACGCACATTCAGGCGCTGATTCAACATTGCACGATCGTTATCACTGGCAACGCCGCTGAAGTTACTTGACAAATAACGAGACTGGCCAAAGGCTCTTAAGATTAGAGGCATATTCACATCCGGGTTGCGTGGCTATCGAGGTACTGGTCTCAGAAATAAAGTTTAAGTAATGTCACCAAGCATACAGACGAGAGGATCATGTGTGCACCGTGTCATTGTAAGATTGCTTCAAGGAAACTAACCGGTTGGCAAGTTCTCGAGCAGTTCGCTTCTCTAATCCGCACTGACTCTTCAAAACCCTCTCCAGTATCAATACTTGAGAACGTAAGAAGAAAGTCGTCGAGCCGAGGATGTGCCTCATTGAGAAAAGCAGCGAGCTCGTCCTATGCTTCTGTCGGCCGACGCACGTGACGAAGAACGACAAAAGGGACTCTCTCAACTGTCCATCCGAGTCCGGGTTGGGATCCAAATGTTTTTTCTCGAGTCCAATACCAAAGTGCCCTGAACAGTCAATGCCATAACTCCGGATCGTAGCTCCATGTTGGTTCCACCATTGATCTGCGCCTTGACTTTCCTCGAGTTTCGTGATGGCGAGGGCGAACGGAACTTTACCCCCGCAGATGATCTTGTAAAACAAACGGTAGTTTCTCTGCAGAGCTACCGTTGGCTTCGAGTTGTCAATGCAGAAAAGGAGTAGGTCGGGGCCGTTTCCATTGCCGATATTGCGTATCAGCTTTTGAATGGTATCAATTGGATCAACGAAGGGTTTAACACCCATTTGGGGATCAACGAGGCCAGGGGTGTCGTATAAATGGAAAGTCCTGCCTTTCCCCTCGAAGGCATACTTGGCCGCAGTCTTGGTACACCCTATGGTGTCCGACGATACTTCAGCAACCCTTTCCTTCGTGATCAGGTTGATGAGCGAGCTCTTGCCTACGCCGGTCTCCCCCAGCAGTACGATGTCAATGACCCTGGAACCAGCAGACGTGTGAGATGGGGGTTTCCAGGCTAACGTGGTGCGGAGAGACTGAAATGAGTTCCCTGTAGATTATCATTTATGCGGAGACGTACATTGCAGGTCCGAGTCCGTTTCAGAATTGAGGCCGTAAGCGCAGGTTTGGAGGATGAGCGCGTGAAGTACACGACGACTCTCTGAGGTGTGGTCTCCAGTAGGTGACTGAGCACCCATGGTCACCATCCGAATGAATGCGTGATCATCAAAGTGGAGCCCTTGATTGGCCAGGACACCCTCAATGTTGGACCACCAACTTTCTTGCTGAGCCCCATCGGACATCCCAGCGACGACGGCGACGGCGGGGATGCGTGGGGACAGAGGTGAATTGGAAGCGACAGCGCGATGAATCTCGTGAATCCACAAGGTGGAATGTAATGCATTCATGCAATACACGAGCAGGTGAATACCACCATTCCTGCGAAGGTCCACCATTGTGCTCTGAATCCATTCCCTGAGGGCCACCGTGGTCATAGATTCGCTCGTGGGCGAAGTATGTAGTTTGAACACCCTGCCATCGAGTGTAACGTTACGCACGTCATCGCCGGGTGTGCGGCGACCGGTGTGGCGGGGGGTTCTCTTCTGCTCCCTTGGGCCTGCAACAAGATCGACAATAGAATTCTCCCCTATGCTTGTCTCCCCGAGGAATAAAACATTCAGAGTGGCCGTGGCTGTATATCTGGGCTATAGACACCTTCAGGCTCGTATTGAATGAAATGCTTTCTCCAAAAGAACTGACCTTAGCGCGGTTGACAAGATCTAGTTGATCCATCGAATGCACCTTCGATGTTGGACGAGAATGCGAAGGGGACGTGAGGTGGGCAGAACTGCCGTGGTCAGACCTAGACATTCTGGATGCCAATTCTCGTCTAGGAGTCGTCGACCATGCTGTGACACATACTCACTGACGACCCGAAAGAGAGAAGCTGGCGAATGAATCTAGGAAGGATACTCGCCCCCGTGGCAATTGCTACACTTCGGATTGAAGGGTTGTGCGTTGAACTACAGCTGCCAAAGGCTTGAGTTCCCCTTCGCCACATGGGGGGCTTTCCTTACAATTGACATGCATGAGGCAAACACATGGTTTGGATGCGAGTTATTTCTTCCGGATGTACATACCGCGCGATCGAAAGTTGGACTCAGTATAAGGCCCAGGTTCCGCTAAGACTGCTTCGAGAGTGGTGTCGGCCATACCGTGGTCATTAGTGCGGAGTACGATGCATCATCGTTCTAGTTTGACCTTTACCACTTTCTGAAGAACGGCACTACAATGTCATGGGTTTGCAGTTAGCAAGTGTTAGGCTTCGGGTATGTACGGTATTACATGCACATTAATTTTGCAATCGCACTCTAAGTCCTAATAGTGATTCGACTCTCAATTCAACACCTGGCTGGCGACGACGTCGCGTAGGCAAACAAATCCAATGAATCGTCGGAAAGGAGTAAGCTCCCCGACGCTGGTGGGGGCGACACCTTTCTGCAAATTGCCTTCTGATCCCGCTTGCGCGGGGCATGTTGGGACTCATGTGAAGAGAGCGACAATACATACTTCTCAGGTATGGTGGAAAATGGTGGCTGCGGGTCGGGTCGTCGTTTTGGGTGCAATACGATACGGTTCGTCTGAGCATCAGCTAGTAGCGAGGAGAAATTCGAACTTCGGCGTCTGATGGGATGGGATCTCTTGACTACTGGCGGGGGATTACTAGAATGATTCTCCTTGTCACTCTCTTCTTGGTATTCGGACCCATCGTCCGTACGGGATTCGGGTTCGGAGAACCGAGAGTAGGATGATGATGGGGAGAACGTGGACGAACGCCGATAGCGGGCTGACAAGGGCGTGGACAAAGATATTGGTCCAGGTACGGCCTTGGGGGTTATGGTATTTTGTGGGCGCGAATAGCAATGTTGTGATGGGGTGTGTGGGCGATCGTCATCGATCTTCTGTTTCTTGTGTACTGGCGTTTTTCGAATCCAAGACCCGACCATGTCTTCCCACTCCCAGTGTCCGTTTGGCGCCCCCCGTCGCGTGCGTTTTCCATGTTTTGAACGTGTAGACGAGACAACTGGACTGCCGTCCATTTTTCCTCCGAAGCACCGACGTTCTGCTGCATCCACCGCTTCCATCAGCTGCCGTTTGTATCTTGTTACAAGGGTGGAACTACCCTGAGAACTTGCGACGGATGTCTCGAAATGGTGGAGTGCACATCCCCACAAGGAAGCGTCGAGTCCAAATAGCTTTTCCAAGCGAAAGGCAGACGAATACGTTTTCAGCTCCGCGAGAAACGTTTCCATGGAGTCTCCAAGGGCTTGACTTTCTTGAAACCGGCTGAAGTACACCATCAATTTGGAAAATGTGGTCGGAACAGGACTCGAGTCATCAAGTATAGCTGAAAGGAGGTTGGAGTTATTGATCGAACTTCGGAGAGCGACGAATATATGCGCTGTAAAGACGATGATCATATCTGGAAGGTCGATAGGAGTACCCGGGGTTGACATCCGCAAATTGTGAAGTCGAGCAGCATGACAATCATGGAGTATATCAATGGCAGCGTGGATTCTCGATGGTGTTAGCGGAGAGAAATGCGAATCATGTTGAGTGAAAAGCAGATCAAAAAGGTTCGACATTAACTCGGAGAGCTTGTCCCTGAGCATCATAAGTCGGGCGTCATCTCGTGTGGCATCCGGGGAAGAGCGCGACGTCTTCCGGAAACTCTGGGAAAGCGCGCGGATAATAACAATATAAGAGTCGATATCACAGCTTTCGACAACGTGCAATAATCTGTTTAAAACCTCGGAGGTCCACAGGATGTGTGAGTTGCAAGATGAGGTTTGTGACAAGGTGCCAAGCACCACTTTGCAGAATGCGGCTGTGGTGAACAGCAAGGAGCCCGAAGATGTTCCAGACGACCTGTTTCCAGTGGTCCACTTTGTGTGAAGGTTAAGAAGATAGTTTGTATGGGCTGGATGCGTGATCGGTGGCGGATGAGACAAGTTAGATGATAGAAATGCTTGCACGAGAATGGTATTCAAGAGACGAGTAGATTCGTGCACCAGGCCGAACGAGAGGCAGTGGTCGAGCAAGATGGTTACAAGGGTATGGTGATTCGTACAAATGCACAAGATCATGGACAAGGCATGCGACACGATCAAGAACCTAGGGTTCCACCAGTCAGTTGTCAGTGCACTCGGAGGGGAGGGCACAACAAATACCCGCGATAATGTGGTGGCACGGCCTCGTAAATGCCATCTTCGTCCAGCATATCGTCTTCGTCGGTTGGACCTCGACCGGAATCAACCAAAGTGCTATCAAAGTTTGCAGCGGGCATGTTTTCGCCAACGACCAGGGTACACATTGCAGCAAGACTAGGAATGCGCTCAGTGCACGGTTGACCGTACGCAACATGGGCAATATTCTTGAAGGCATCGCAGACGGCATGAATCCGTCTTGAGAGCTCGAACTCGTTTGCAGAACGGTTGTCGAGCGTTAATTTCTTGGTCCCTGCTGAGGGACAGAGTATAGCGAGAGGAGGGCGGCTGTCAGGATCCCAGTTGCCCTGCTTCGAATAGGTGACACGAGACGCGGTCGCCGTCTTTGGAAGCGCAGCCAGACTGTTGCATTTGTTCCTAAGAGGTCTCAGCAGGCGATTGACGCGGGAAGTCGTGAGATGAGCACCACCAGGCTCGGTCATGTCAGAATCATAACTTAACTCACGACCCAACTTGACAACTTGGCGGACGAGACGCGTTCCCACACGTGATCTTCAAAAACAAGCTAAATAATATATTTTATACAACTACACTATATACCCTCAAATTCCGAGAATGAGGCGGTCGGATGAGGTTGCAAACAAAACAATGTGTTAGAAGGAGTCAATCACCAACAAGACAGCGAGTTTATCTTCAAAGGTCGCTATCGCTTGTCCCGCTGTCGGTTTCGTCATTTCCCCATACAGCAAAAGCATGATGATTCTGGTGGTCCTCCCTCGCGCTCACTCTGGGTTGGGGGTGGCTCCTTCTGTCAGAAACACTGTCTGGTATCGTTGGTGTCTGGAGGTTATCGTCAAAGTCCCTATCTCGGGGGATCCGACTACGACCACTGAAATATTGTTGTGCCGAATGGAGGTCATCTCTGGCGCCTCGTTGGGCACGGTCCATGTTTGATAACGAGTCATCAGAGGCATCGGAGATAGTTGGAGAGGGAATCTCGGAGGTGAACGCTGAGTGATAATGATCCGGGAGATGTGGCGGCGAATGGGTAGGTCCTGCAAACCGTCCTGGAGTATCAACACCTGAGCGTAACCCCGATTTTGATCGCGACCGCGACCTCGCTGAACGAGAGCACTTGGGTGTGAGGGTATGCCTGAGGGCAGCAGCAGCCACTTCGAGTTCGGAGTCAGTTTGCGATGCTACCTCCCGTGCTTTGTTTACCCCAAGTGCGAGTTCCACTGCGCTCTGCTCACTTTGGACGTGAATGGACGCATTTTGTTCGTCATTCGAAGCATCAGCCGAGGAGTCATCAATATCAAATGTGTCATCATCCTCCGCCACTTCCTCATTATTTTCCTCCATTTCTTCTTCAAGGGGTTCAGAGGAAAGTGACCCATCTGCAGTGGCACTAAAAGTCGCTCTCTGTGCACGGCCCGTCCTCGCTGGTCCTTCTTCCACGACGACAAATGATTTTTGCCTCTGACGTTCGTTCCATTTCAGGGTGCGAGAGATCGAATGGAACCAGTCAGTGGACTGCTTGTCTGCGCATACTGTGGGAAACGGGTATTTTGAGGCGCTGATCTTGATATGATCACCCTCTGTTCCTGGTATTCAGCATGGAAGGCGATGTCACATATAAAACCGACTTACGCTTTAGTTCCACCCTCCCGCGGCCGTCGAACGAAGCCCATGCGGTGCTGCGAGAGTTGTATGGAACACAAATCCTGAGTTCCATGCTGTCGGGAAGGAGCATGGGACGGAAGGAGAGCGTGTGGGGACAAATGGGACTGATGAGAATGGCTGGGATCTCTGGATGGACAAGAGATCCACCAGCAGAAAGCTTTCACATGGTTAGTATTTTCGAATGGAATGACCTTTAAACAACCTCACCGAATATGCAGTTGACCCAGTTGGTGTGGCCACACACAGCCCATCCGCTTGTACGGTAGTCATGTGATGTTCGTCACCTGTGCCATCGAAGTCAGAATGAAACACTGAAGAAAAATATCCCATACAAACCAAAGAGTTCCAACAAACTGACGTAGGGACTTGGTCCTCGATCCACGACGAGGTCATTCAAGACTTCGAACGTCTCCACGGGACGGGTGGTAAAGCACATGATTTCCCTGTCCTTGGTGCATTTACCACCGTCGGGTAAAACCCCTGACCAACCACCCTCGAGTGCTTCCCAGCCACCCTTCTTCAGATCTTTCATCATGATCTCGCCAGTCTCGCCCTTCTTAACCGCTTTCCTACACCTCCCCTTGTCGAATACGGCACGGTATACGGTACAGGTGAATCGCATGCGAAGGTTTACTCGGATACCCGCGTCGATGGCAGAGTCCACCACTGCTTGATGATCCGCAAAGTCAAAGTTTGTGAGGAAGCCTAGAGAGCCCAGCGCAAACGGGAGAACCGGTGGAACAATGCGCTGGAACAACCACGAAGTAAAAAGCACGGTCCCATCACCCCCCAGCTGCGATTCTATGAGAACTGTGCAACAAGTCACCATATAAACGCTTACAGTGACGACAAAATCAAACAAATGCGGGCTGCGAGTACACATTTCACTGGTCCAATACCGGAGTTGCCCCTCTTGTTGTACATGAGAATCATCTTGAGACGTAAATGATGACAAGGACGACAGCGAATTATTACTCGACGACCTCCTGCTGGGAAGTGGTTCAAATAGCTCAGGATGGTCGCGTTTAATGCCGGCAGCATCGAAGCGCCTAGACTGTCGTAGCTGGTAATCCACGTAACTATACACATGTATCAGGAGATGATAAGGATTATTAATGTGTTGCTCACACAATAAGACCACGATGACCATGGCGTGGTTTGAGCATGAGGTAAAGCGCGAGCTCGCGAGTTAACTTGATAAGCCTGTTGTCCCGAGCTTTGGTCACGATGAGAACACTTTGAATATTTGCACGTATCCGAGCACGGCCTGTACAGAATAAGCAAGAAGCACCACGTCGCGCACAGGACACCTTACCCAGTTGCTTGCTCATTTCTCGGACACCAACGGCCGTCTCCGCCAGCTGCTTCGTCAAACTACCACTGTGGGGATCGTCGTCGTCCTCATTGCTATACAGCGTGTGAGTAGCGCTATCCCTGCATGGAAGTCCTACTGGCGGAGAAACTGCTTGGTTGCTCTGATAGCGTGGCCGCTGTGGCTGCTGAAGGGACCTAGCCACACCAACGTCGGTGCCAAGGACTTCGCCCTCCTTTGCGTGCAGCCAGTCCTGGAGTGATGCACCCTTGTCGAGGTGGGAGTGTACGAAGCATGGGGATTTAGTGGGCAAACGAGAGGAATCCATAGATAAGGGTATCGAGCCAAAACTTGAGGGAGAACTTGAAATGGAGACTGGTGTTGGGCTACTGGCGGGTTGATGCGTGATAGTGTCGGCTATCGTGGGTGAGGTGGCGATGGCCTTACTACCAACCAAGTTGGCAGGTGATCCCCGCTCGACTACGACGTCGTGGTTCCAGGTAATGTTCGTTTGCAAAGAGAGAGATGACACGATTGATGGTCTGCTGCCTCGTCTCGACAGCGACGGCCGAATGACACTTTCGGTTGGTAAGAAGTCCATGTCTGCGTCGTCGTCTGCGTTCGAGTTGGCTCGGGATATGGTCGGCGAGGTGGGTGGAGTACTGAAAATCTCCAAATCAGACTCGAACGTGGACATCTCTTACGCTGCTTGTTTCCGATAGGCTGGTGGGGGCGGCGAGAAGGCCTCGGAGCGGCCAAGGGTGGTCCGGACACTGACGGTCTTTTTAGCCTCCTTGTGCCGGGAGGTCTCTCAACTTTATACCCAACTCTCCCATTAAACTCAGCCTGAAAACAGTCACCCAGGCGACACGAGATATGGGTTTTGGAGCAAGCACTGCACATGTAAATTGTTTCTTGTCAACGATGACCAGCAACGTCTGATCGGGAACCGTATCCAGGCCATGCGTTTTCTCACCGCGATCATGCCGAACGCGAAGCCCGCCTGAGCATCTTCACGGCGTCTCACGGCCCCGGGCTTCTCACAGCAGGATGGTAGGATGGTTGAATCTTTATGGACCTGCGCTTCTCACATACGCCAGACGACGTTAAAGGAGCTATTCTCGCGTGGCCCTGATTCCATTCCCTGTCAGTGACAGGCCTTTCTAGGACGTACTGAACACTGCGGGTTAAGCGCAGCGCCTTCTTCGATCGCGGGCAGGTGGAGATCCGATTACGCTCAATCATTTCATGATACCGCATCGCAGCACGCCCACAGCCCAGTACCCTTGTCAAAGGGACCACCCCCGCACCAGAACCGATGCAGTGGCACACAGCGATGCTGACATCCAAGGTTTCCCAACCGTGCCGAACCAACCCGACTCTCGGACGCGGCGTGTGTCATGGAGGCTTATGCTGTGCATATATTTTTTGATGGCAGAGGATGGTTGCTGTCTTTGCGCCGCCCCGCGGTGTAGTCATTTTCACGCTTGTGAACGTATGTTGCTTCTAGTTCCATGCAAGACATGACGCTCTTCAGAAGGTGGCCATGGGTTTCTGGTGGGCGACCGGCGGCGCATGTGATCATCAAAATCAAGTTCACACCTCGATCCAGGTATTGTCTAGGTAATACACCCGAGCTGACGTTTAATTTCGTTCTTTCCCCATTCGCGTCCATGTGCTATATACGGAAGAGAAAACCTGATAATATACTTATGACAAACGACGTCACATCCCATTCCATCCCGTTTCCTGCGCGCCCACTCCCAGATACGGGACGATCACTACACGTACTACGGTAACCCTTCCCCTCTTCAAAAGAAGACCGTATCGCGCAGCACGAATCTCTCAAGTTCCCTGTAGTCCGACCTAGCTTTTGCGACCGCCCAAAGCCACACGTCCAGTTCTGGGAGAGTGATATCCTTGACCCACTTGTAATCATCTGACAAACCAGCTTCGTCTAATTGATGTGCATATTCGATGATTTTCTCGCAAGCGTCCACAGCTGCGGCACGCAAAATATATGCTTGGTCAGAAGTGAGGACAGGTCCTTCTTTTGGTAGTGTCGTCTTTGACTTCGTTCCTGGAGCCACATCAGTACCTATCCCCAGTGGCGTGTCCTTGGGAATCGCGAGGAGTGTGTTAACTTTAGTGTTATTCGCGGCATCGGGGAATATACTCCGCAACGCAGCATCTTTTGCCCCTGAAAGGTCCAGCACTCCCAGATGAATAAGTAGAGAAGGGAGGACGTTATCTGCAAATACTGGCACTTTTCTGGTGTCTGGGAGCGGGAATGGTGGTGGGGAAGACGACCCAAAACGCAGAGTCAACCCGTGGATGAGGAAGAGTGCCTTCTTGAAACAATATACGGCTGTTTCCAGATGACAGGAACTAAGCACCACTTCTAGCGACCAAGATGAAAAACTGACGTCTTCCGTCCACAACTGCCATATCTTGAAACGCAGGAAAAGCGCACGAGAGCTGGAAAACGCTGTCAACCTTGGCTCATGCAATGTGAGGTGTGCGAGGAACCCACGTCTTTGAGAATGTCATCCACAGTCACACCACTTCCTCCAGAGCGTTTTGATGTTAAGCTTCGCAGGACAAATGACCCCAAGTCTGGCATTCCTGATCGCTCCAATATTTCTCCCGTATCGTTCAACGTGGTGCTGATCAGCTTGACGAGATCGTATATATATCCGCCGAGCTCTCCAACAGTTACGCCCGGTAACGTTTCATGAGATCGTTCCACGTATATCTTTACAGACATGAGTTCTGCGATTTGCTGCGGCGTGATTGTTCTCATGCCCTTGGCGGCGAGCAAATCACCTTGGCCAGTAGCGGAGGACAAGTACATGCCAAACGCAAGTGCTCTTATGTTGTCCCATGTGCCGCGGCCGGTTTGTTCGTGAAGAGGTATACGATACCCTGAGGCAAAATTGAGGAGACAAAGTACGGAGAGGAAGTTTAATTCGGATAGGACCGAGGGAAATTTGAGCGGGAAATGGAGCCCGTGGTTGCTCGAGACACGCTTGAACGTATGGAGGAACGAGGGAGAGAATAGTAAACGTTTCACGGCGTCATCTGCCACCTGAGATTGGGGGATTGGTAAGACACTGCTCGATAGGGTAGAAATTGGACGAGCAAATGTCGCGTGTCGCAGAAGCTGTGGTACCTGCATCAGCCCTGGTGGCAGCGACACCAACCGCATCGTGTTCATGAAATGGACTCTTGATACGCGTGACGGACCAGCGGATAGCCGCTCACCCTAATATTTTGAGCTTCCCGAAGCTCTCTGCAGGACTCTCTGATTGCATCAACATAACTGCTCGGAAGAGGTGGCGTGAAATTTCGAGAAGTCATCTCGAGGATTGCAGTAGCACAGACGTCTTGAATGTCTCTGGTCTGCCAGACTGCCAAGTCACCGGTCCCCGTACACAGATGGATTTATCTTATCGTCCGCCACACGTGATCGCGGGCAAAATCTCGGTTGTAAATTGTGTTCAAGTTGATGTTACTGAATATCTGGCAGACTGTTTGCTAACCATCTACTAGTAGCCATGAATTTCTGGTCTCAATGTTCAAAAAGTTCCAGGATACTTAATACTGGCCGTTGCATCCATTCGAGCGCATCATTCCCCAATGCAGGTTAATGTTCTATTCGTGAAACGTCGAAGGTTCCAGGTTAGTGCTAATTTCTCCGCTAGGGATCCGAGAACAGCTGCTCGCTGGCGTGAAGCAGAGTATGAAGGTATGTATGCGGTTCCACATGTTTTGTGGTGGCATCTCATGCGCAAGTAGAACAAAGACCGGGTGTCATCCATGACCTTGAGGGTACGCTCGATCTGTGCAATGGCTTGTGGTGATCCCGACATTCACGTTTGCTACATACAGTCCCTACTCTCTGAAGTATACAACCTGGACAAGTCTTCTGGTTCCAAGGTTTCGTCTTCCGTGATTATCGGTGTCATGCGCAAAGCGGTCCTTCGACGTGTTCGTTCTTGTTCGTTATTGTCCGGGGACACTGTTCGCAATTGCTATTTCAGACTGAGTCTGCTTCTCAATTTAAGAAAGGCAAGCGACCCGACCTCGCAGAAAAGGAAGCACGAGAAGCAGAAATTCTATCTGCATTCCTACCGCCCATGGTCTCAGAAGCAGAGATAGACAAAGTACTCAAAGAGCTCGCTTCGAGTTGTCCCCGAGACGGTAATCCGAAAAAAGCTCTCGGACTGATATTCAAGACATTCTATTCCAAGATCGACAAAGCGAACGTAGACCCAGACTTGGTAAAAAGCAGAGCTGAGGCATTGTTGAATGCTTGAATCCAACAATCACCTGTGTTTATAGGACTACCCTAGAAATCTTAATATATGGCGCGAAGGACTCCGCTATTCACATCCGTGAGGATAACTTTAAGAAGGTTTCCCAGCGTATGGGTTAGTCGATGCTCCAGCCTCGGGAAATGTAGTAGTAGATGGCTGAGAACTTCCATCTGCTGAAAGAGCAAATCAGTTTAGCGATATATGTCTCTTTGCGAGGTACGACATACACTGAGCATCAATTGTCGTGACATCCGGAGGGGATTGTGGTAGGGCCATAGACAAAGTCGGGGGGAGAGCGCTTCTCACCCTGACGAGATCTTCCATACAGCGGGTTATTGTGTTCGACACGCCTTGCAAGATTCGTATTCGTTCATCAATCGCCTCTCGTGTGGTTCGATCCAGGAGCGCTAACTGGGCGTCTGTCACGTGATCACCATTCTTGTCATGTGACTGTAGGTTGGTGGCTTGTAAGCCGTCGGGCAGCAAGCTGGAGCTAGCTGTTTGCACAGTAGGAGCTACGGGTGAGCATGAATTTTGATTGGGTACTGTCGGCTGAGACGGAGCACGCGAATTCTCCTCTACTTGGCTGCCATCCAGGGGTATCAAAGACGGAACCTTCCATGTTGACGTATCATTGGAGGTCGAAGCGGCAGATGGGGTTTCAGAACGTGATGGGAATCTAGCAGAAGTACTCGAGTGTCCACTGAAGCGCCTCAAGGCAGCTTGAGCGGCGGCTCCAGCTGGTGTTCGCGATGCATCCTGAGATTGTGCCTGCGATGTAGGTACTTGGTTGCCACCTCCACTCGTAGAAGGTTGCTGGGTGGGTGCACCTCTGTGATTAAGCCATCGCTGATCAAAATCCCACGGACGCCAGTCCTGATTGGGCCCAACGAACCCAGAGAACGGCGGTACAGGCTGCGGGGATTGGGGTAATTGCACTTGGCTATGCGGTGGCTGACCTTGATATTGGATATTGTACTGAATGACCACACCCGGCGTCGGACCAGGAACCCAGCCCTGGGTCCCTGTATTCTGTGGCCCTTGAGCTTGAGGGTGCTGACGAGCAGCCGCCTGTGGAGGCTGAGCGGCATTGCGTGCAAATCTCCCTAAAACTCGAGCAAGCGCATCATTTTCTGGCTGCTGCTGAACGCCAGCCTGATGAAATCCAAATAGGTTTGGAGGTTGGCGGGCTCCAACCTGCGGTTGTGGTCGTGCAGCTTGGGGTTGGTGTTGCTGATTCTGTGGGAGATTGTCAAGGACACTCTGTCGGCTACGAAACATCGAATCAGCATTGACTGGAAAAATATGATATATCACGGGAGGGCTTACCATGTTGGGCAATTTTGTTGGCGCTCAAGCCACGAACGCAAACAATAAAAGTGAAAGATATGTCCACAAGGTAGCTTTTTTGGAGACATGTTTGGTCCATCAGGGGAAGGTTGTGTCTCTGGCCGGGCACCCCCTGGTCTTCCTTGATGATGCATTTCCTCACGGCAAATGATGCAGGTGCGATCCGTCATGACAGACATCTCCTGCTCGGTTGCGTCTGGATATCGTTCATCCATATTACGGGTAGCTGCGCGGTATCGGATCAATGCGCGAAGCCTCGTGACAAACGAGCGCCCGGTGAGGTACACATCCCTGATGATGTTTAATGGCAACCCGTACAGAGCCACGATAAACAAGAAGAATAGAAGATATGTTATGAGCTTGAGGAAGTCTGAGTCGGTCAACCAGAAGTTAAGACAAAGCGAGCGCAGTGCGAGGTTGACATACCAGTCACCAGCTCGACGTAAAAGATCCACATGCTCTTGTTCTGCCAAGGAGGAGCATTCTCTCCACCTCTCTGCTGCGCGCGGCGAAGATCAACAACACAGATCAAGTACTTGGCTATGACGTTCATAGCACTGGCCATGAGGATAGCATACTGTTGGATTTATTAACAAGGAATTCGTTGCAGGGTCGTGGCCACTTACTTCATTCGCAAACATCATCATCCCACCAACACCGTTCTTGGTCGTGCTGTCAACGGCGAATGCGAACATGATTAAATCAATGAACCAAAGGATAGTGAACAAGGTGGTCATCCGAATATGAAATAGTATTGGCGGTCCAGGATATGGGCGCTGATCCATCTGCCAAGTAGTCGTGTAGGAGTGGATTCAAATGACAAAGGGACGAAGAACGCACCCATTCAATACGATCGGAAGCCAGCCAGTGGAAAGATTTGACAAAAAGTAAGAATCCGAACATGAGGAGGAACGGAATGTCGAAATCATCTCGGAAAATAGTGAACGCGAGGAGTGACTCGGTCACAAAGAACCAGAGACGATCGTAAAGTCGCTGATTCGATCGTTGGACACAGCCGAATGATTGATTGGATGACGTGGTGACACACCTCAATTTCTTGAGGCCGGAGGGAACCAAAGAATAGACGCTGGGCGCACTGAGCACATAGCAGTGCGAGTAAGAGCCCGAAATTGACGAGGATCTAAGGGAGGTTGAGAAGAAGGGAATGTTGCAAGCTGAAGATGAAGACTGACCAAGACACTCCGATTGCTCTTGGAGAGGTGGATAGCAAAAGAGTAGAAATTGCTATGGCTCCTGAGGGCGCTAGCGATGGTGGCAGAGACGGCAATGGAGGATACTGTGGCATAGAGGAGGACCTTGTGCGAGCTCAGAGAAGCAAAGAATCTATTCTCTCTTGCCCGGAGTGCATCATTCCATGGCATGGTGGATGAGGAGCCCTGAATGTCGAATGTCGAGTTTCAAGTATAGACGTGTCGCAATTCTCACGCTAATAGGTAGTACTTGACCCACATCAACATCTGCCATGTACTCCCCCTGGATGCTGTAGATGTAGCCCCAGCCCACGCCCAACAGCCACGGTCATATTCTCAGCGACCATCCTAAATAAATCCCCGTTTAGATTTCTCCATCAGAACCCCATCATGCATGTTATCCACGTACTTCAACACGGCGTCCACAAGCGCGTGACTTATAAAACCCCTCATGATGTTGCTCAGGCACCCAGCCCGTTGTCTTTTATCGCCAGCGCCAAAACGTCCTCAGCCCTCTTTCGTTGACGCTGCACCAGCGTCGATAAAAAATGTCCGAGTTGCGCCGGCGGAATATTGCAGACTCCATACCCGCTCAAAAGAGGACCCAAACTAACAGTGATTCGGCGCAAAGCAGCCTCCCGAGTGCTTCCGTCGCTCTCAAGATTGTCCTCGTCTTCTTGTCTCTTTCAGCGCCTATATTATTCTGGCTTTACACGAAGGTGCCACCGGCTTCTGTCAACTGCTACGCCGTTTGCTCGCGCTCTGGTGCAAGGGTTTATACCGTCGATGACGCCAATCCCATTGTTCAGTGTTTGGTCATCCAGGATGAACTCATCGTCGATATTGGCTCTTTAGGTGCTCTCTCGTCTAGTGATCTCCATATCTAGACCTTGGACTCATCTATACCAGACGATATCTCGGCTCGTTGGCATGCTGCCAATAACTCCGGATCGACGCTCCGAATTCGATACATCGATGACCAGTCGATCGTGGTGCCTGGGCTAAGTGGTCAGTCCAGTGCCTCTTTAGACGACACTCAAAGTAAAAGTACTGTGTAGACTCTCATGCGCACATCCTAGAGTATGGTGCCAATCAACAACTTCCCTTGGAAGGTGGCAAGTCTATCAATGGTAATTTGAGGTATTTGTTATCAAGCGGTGTTTCCACCATTCAACCTCTCTTTTTTTTTGCAGAAACTGTTGCGCTCGTCAGAGACTATATCATAGAACATCCGGATATCTACCACAATACATCCGAGTTCATAGAAGGTTGGGGGTGGGACCACACTTCCTGGCCAGTGGAAGAGTGGCCTACCGCGGTACGTATCATTTGTTGTCCTCGGTCTCCATGTCTGTATACCTACATTCCTGCGGTCCGCAAAGGATGCCCTCGATGAGGATCCGGTCATCCGTGGGAGGCCGGTAGTGCTCCAAAGCAAGGATGGTCATACATTATGGGTATCCAAAATGGTGCTACAGTGGAGTGGTCCTTTTCCAGGAGATGTGGATGGAGGGGTTGTGATTCGCGATGCATTTGGGAATCCAACTGGTTCGTCGGGTCCACCAACAACCTGCGCGATACCTAGCCTCACAGCTTGCAAGGTGTATTACTTGACAACGCACAGCAGTTGGTGAAGAGACCTACCCCGACAGAAGATGACCTTCTTAGACATTTCGCAATAGCTGCGAAGGACGCCTTGTCCCTGGGTTTGACGTCTATACATGACGCTGGCCTCCGACCTGTATCACTCGGACTGTTCATGAGGTAGGATCACAGTACGGTCAATAAGCAGCCAGAGGCTCAATTCATAATTCAGACAAGCAGCTGAAGGTTTACTTCCCGTAAGCATTACATCAAATTTCTATCTATCTTATCGTCATATCTCGCTCAGATCCGAATCTACGGGATGCGTTACTTCGACGAGGCCGGCCCCTACTGGGGAAATATTTCAAAACCTATCGTTAATGCGGGGAATGGTCGCTTGAATGCTAGAAGCGTTAAAATCTTCGCGGATGGTAAGAAGGTAGCTCTGTATACTAAATACATCCGTTTATATTGTTTGTGTAGGTGCTTTGAGGTCTGGTGGAGCGGCAGTAAGTAATGCATGCAAGAATGCATGGCAAGCATTTTTTAATGACGGTTGATTGCTAGCTGTATGAACCTTATCACGACAATCCTGCAACGAAGGGATTTATGCGTTTGGATGAGGAAGTATTGCGTGAAGTCGTCCCTCGGTTTTTGAAAGATGGGTGGCAAGTTGTGAGTATCGTGCCAAATTTGATGTGTCTACCTCACGATAGCTTCATTCAGAATATTCACGCTATTGGCGACTATGCGAATAGTATAGTCCTAGATGCCTTTGAGGCGGCTCTCAGGGATGTCAATGTTACTGCGCTGAGACCTCGTCTCGAACATGCTCAGATACTAAGAGAGGAAGACATGATTCGTGTAGGCAAGCTAGGTGGTGCGTCAGCATTGCCTCAACTCTAGAACAGACACGTTTAAAAAGCTTTTTCGCGTTGCAGTAATCGCAAGTGTGCAACCTACTCATGCGTGCGTCACGTCTTGTCTGCCTACTCCCTGTGACATGCCTCGACCCATTCATTGTGCAGCATCAGCGATATGTGGTATGCTGAAGATCGTCTCGTGCGTATAAAGCGCAAGTGTTACTAATTCTTCCTATTCACTGCATCTACCACAGGGACCTGAGCGAGTCAAAGGTTTGTATGCCTTCCGCTCTCTCCTAGATCATGGTGCCCGGCTTGCCCTTGGCTCTGACTTTCCAGTGGAGGACATGAACCCGCTCTCTGGTTTCCACGCAGCTATAACGAGGTTATCCCCTGACGGTATTTCTCCCCAAGGGCCCACCGGCTGGTAAGTGGCCTTACCAAATGGGAAATGGAAATGCGCAGGTGTGGGACCTAATCCACGCTTAGGTTCCCGGGGCAATGTCTAAGTCGTATACAAGCTTTACGAGGTGTGTTTGTGGTATTTCTTACCTACAGCTAGGGTGTCTCACAGCCGGGTTGATAGGTATGACCATCGACTCCGCTTACGCTTCCTTTACGGAGGACACGCTCGGTTCGATCACCCCGGGAAAGCGTGCAGACTTTGTCGTCCTCTCCCAGAATATCATGACAGTTTCGACGGACCAAATCCTTAAAACGCAGGTACAGGCAACTTTCATCGACGGAAAACTCGTTTATGGCAGTCTGTGAGGACGAGTCCTACTTTTAGTCCTAGGTGATCGGTATCGTCAAAAAATCGGGTCTGCTGGCTGCGACCATGGTTATTTAGGACGATTGGAGAGCTCGTACACATGATGTGATGGCGTTGATGCGCCCTAGCTATATATTTACATGGAATTCTTTGTGGCCCTTCGGCAATGGCCGCATGTAGTGCCACAGACGCGTCGAATAGAAATTTCATTCACGCGTCCTTGGTTCTGACTTGAGATCAACATCCCAGAAACGAGTGGCAGACGCGTATCTTTCACTCTACGACTCAAATGCCCACGTTTCAGTCTCCTGTCGTCGGGGAGAAGCGAAAGCAACCGATGGATCAAACCAGTCGGAAGAGACTCGCACTCGAAAGTTCCGGTGGTCGCGGTGCAGCTGAGTGTGCAAGTGGAAGCTCCAAGGAAGAGTACTGGATGATACAGTGGTATGTTCATTTCCGACGTCATTAATAATGGTTCATACACGTTTGCCTGATCCCATGGTTAACAGGCGGGCACCTCAGTACAAGAAACACAAGACGTGGGATGGTGACGCAGTTCTCGTGTTGAATGGTGCAAAAGGGACCATGTATGATCTAGAAGGCAAATTGTATGCGGCCACTTTCTATCGTTACAGCACTTAGCTGAACGTATGTTGTCGCAGCATTGGTGCCGGCTCTCTGAACGCCCCCAAGGCAGAGGAAGGCGGAGAATACGAATTCAGTGGAAAAGAGGTCGGGATCGATCATTCTATTTCAAGGGCGGACTTTCTGTCTGGGAAATGTTTCGGTCGTGGCTCCAAGGTGTCCTCAAACGCCACCGCCCCTTCCAGGTCAACTATTCAAAAACAATTTGTTCCGCTGAAATCTTCGAATCTTGCCACACCTTATAAGACACCCACGGGGAAGGTTGTTGACCTGCAGCCTGTCAATTTGCTCTCCGGTCAGTCCAATACAACCGCACAGGGGCCTCGAGGATCACGGTCATTCTGGACAGCAAATTGGTACGTATATAATACATTTAAATGATCCCATCGGCAACAGCGATCTAGGCGCCGGCCCAAGACCAAAAAACACAAGACATGGGATGGCGATGCATTCGTCCAGCAGCTCGGAAATCAGTTAACTGTGATTTCTGAGAAGGGTAAAATGTTCGGATCTTACTTGCTACTGTTTACCGCACTGAGGACATTGGAATCGCAGAATTGGACGTAAAGATTGGGGGGGTCTCCCACTCCAGAGTGGATATCAGTTTTACGCCGGAAATAAGGAGATCTCGCTGGATTCACCTATTTCGCCTTCGCAATTGCCATCAATTACAGGTGTTGAGGAGGAAACAAGTGATCCTGACGGTGTTGATCGGGACAGATCGCCGCCAACTCCTGCGGTCTCCCCACGACAAGATCGTTTGTCGAAGAAGGAAAACATTCCACAGGCGACAGTCCCCAAAAATTTCGTTCCGCCCGCCTCTTTCTACAGCCAACTTCCTAAGGAACGGCTAAGTGGTCCCTTGTGAGCACGATTCACTCTGAAAAAACTTTCGTCAACCCAGATTTTAGGCACGATCCGGACGCTGACGGCGCGGTGGTTATGAAGACACCCACTAAAGCGCACGCAGAAAAATTCAACAAGAAGTACCGTGATTCACCTAATGCTTTCGTCGGAGCTAATACATGTATACTAGAGGCTTGCCTATTGTTCCGGTTGTCCTTGATCCTATCGTCGCAAGGCATTTACGACCTCACCAGATTGAAGGTTACTTTTTTTCCGGTCAAAGGGGTGATGGCGATACTGATTTTTAGGCGTCTGCTTCTTGTACGAATGTGTCATGGGTTTGCGGAAGCATGAGGGTCAGGGTTGCATCCTTGCAGATGAGATGTCAGTTGTGTTTCAGTACGACTCTTGATAAATGTTGACTTTTGTGACATCCAGGGGTCTCGGGAAGACGTTACAGGCATGCGCTGTGTCCCTCTCAGCCCATTGTAGCTGATTAGAAGTAGACTATCGCGCTAATTTGGATGCTCCTCAGTAAGGCAGTACCTGTATCATTTACAGGTATTTGACGATGGCGCAGAACAAAACCCTTATGGCGGTGGAGTGGGTGTCATCGGAAAGGCGTTGATTGTTTGTCCAGTGTCGCTCGTTAACGTGAGTTTAGGCAATGTAAGCTAACTATGGAGACTGAGTTCAACTTCAGAATTGGCGCGCCGAGTTCCGCAAGTGGTGAGTTTGAGGTAGGCAGGATTGCTCCTAGATGACTACCTTTGTAGGCTAGGTTGGGTCGTGACCGCATCGGTGTTCTGACCGGGGACAAAGATAAATCCCAAATCAAGCAGTTCTTGAACTCGTATGCAAAGCATGCATTGAGGGTTCCTTGGATTCTTATGAGCGTTGTTTCCTAGACGAGTTCATCAGGTCCTCGTGATCGGTTACGAGAAACTGAGGAGTGTCATGTGAGTGATAAACAACTGCCTGATATGTTCAATTGTCAAATACTTCAGTAGAAATGACCTCGCATATTGCAAGTGAGTGAAGAAGTGGCTCTCCTGCAGTCAGGTACCTGAAGTATCGACGCTCAGTCCTCCAATTGGCCTAATAATTTGTGATGAGGGTTTGTGAAACTGCCACTCACGGGTCCCCTTTTTTCTCCTGAACTCCAACAGGACACAGGTTAAAGTCTGCAAATAATAAGACATCTACAATGTTCAAGGCACTTCGTACGCCAAGGAGAATAATTCTCTCCGGGACGCCTATCCAAAATGACTTGAGTGAGTTCCATGCAATGGTAAGTCTCTTTTGGTGAGGCGCGTCTTTTCACCACATGCGTTAAGACGTAACTTGTAGGCCGACTTCTGCAATCCTGGTTTGTTTGGTAGCTATTGCACTTTTGCCCACGCAGCCGGGTTGATTGACCCCGAACCAGATGATTATAACACATTTCGGCGGGTGTACGAGGTTCCTATTCTGAAGAGCAGGACGCCTGATCGTACTGCGAAGGAGCTCGAGATCGGAGAAGCGCGGTCGGTTCAGGTATGTTCAATGCAGTGTACTCCTCCGACCGGTTTTACGTTGCATAATAAGTTGTCCGCGATCGCAAAGAATTTCGTGTTGCGACGCGAGGCAACAATTTTGAAAAATTATTTGCCACCCAAACGTTGGTTCCCACAATCTCATACTATGTTTTACTGAATAGCATCGCAGATGAATATGTCGTGTTTGTGACTCCATCGAATTTGCAGCTCTCTATGTTTGCTACAATCCTCAAACCCGAGAAACTGGACACCTTGATTGAGGGGTCGACTGCCGAGTCTCTTGCTCTTATTGGAACGCTGACAAAAGTCAGCAATAGCCCGATCCTGCTAAAGGCTCAACTGGAAAAGGCCAGAATGTCCAAAGGGGAGCACAAGATACGTCCAGGCCTCATGGAAGCAGTGAAACTTCTTCCAGAGCGAGCCCAGATTGAAGACTTTTCTCTCAGTGGTAAGCATATTTCGACTTATACGATACAAGATGATCACACACACATTGAAGGCAAACTAACCGCGCTAGCAAGCCTTCTCATAACACTTCGGCAGGTACGTCAGATTGAATGTTGTACGTTTAGCTGGAAGTTAAGAGCAAGCAGAACACGGAAGAGAAATGTATTTTGGTGTCTCACTACACGTCTACTCTCAACATTCTGGAAGCTTTCTGCAAAAAGCGATCCTATACCTACTTGCGTTTAGACGGGTGGGTGCAAAGCAAGTTCTGTTGGAGACCTCGTGACACGTGGCTCTAGACAAACACCAGCTGCAAAAAGACAAGAATATGTCAATGTCTTCAACAAGTCTTCTCAACAGAGCCATTGTTTGTTTCGTCTGCCGACAAACATATTGTCTCCTGACATGTTCCGTAGTCTTGTTCCTGCTGAGTTCCAAGGCGGGTGGTGTTGGACTAAATCTTGTCGGTGCCTCCCGCCTGTGCCTCATTGACTCTGATTGGAATCCAAGGTGTGTTGAGTCTTCTCAACCCTTCGAGCATTTTCATATTTGCTTCCAGCCACGATCTACAATCAATGGCACGAATACATCGGTCTGTTGGATCGAGCATCGCTTCTCAATTTGATACTCATTCCACAATACAGCGATGGCCAAAAACGGCCAGTCTTTATATATCGATTCTTGACAGCTGGGACCATTGATGGCGAGTACACTCAGTGTTCCCTGGCTAGGGCCTCACATAGTCCATTGTACAGAGAAAATCTTCCAGCGACAGGTCACCAAGATCGGGTTGAGCAATTGTCAGTGTCATCATCATTTGATCGTGTGTTTGTTGATTTTTGTCCGTCCGTCCAGCCCTCATGGGAAACGTAAGACAATCACCCTTGAACTTCTGACATACTGAGTCTTTACCCAGGAAACTGCTGGATCTAAAGCGGATTCCTTCACCCGGAGAGATGTAAGTGATTTTCTGATCAAACCGAACTACGAATTCAATTCAAGTTCAGCTTCGTGACATCTTCCGCATTCAACCCGACACACCTTGCAACACTCACGACCTTTTGGGTTGTGAATGTGATGGTCGAGGACTGTCAAGTGTTCATGGTATAGATACGACTATCAAACCGGAGGGAGTAGCTGTCTCGGGCGATGACGACTGTCCTGAACAAGGATTTATCAGCGCATCTCAGCTTGACCCAGTCCAACTCGATAAGGCGGAGAAGGTGGTGATTATGTTTCACGGTGCTCAATTAAAAAGTCATATTGACTTGACCGTTAGGAACTTCGAAAGAAGAGAGACGGGCTCGCCGCGCTTGGAGAGTGGACTCACATCAATTGTTTGCGACATCACACTCGATACGACGTTCACGATGATATCCTGCGACGACTCCTTTACTTTGTGGATGACGACATGGACCAAGCCGAGCCGGCTAAGCCACAATCTAGACTGGATTCCTTGTTGACCTCTGTTGACCTCGAGAACATCGTGGCAATGGACGAGAAGCGAGTCTCGCCATCCGTACGGGACGTCCCAGGGGGGACCATCTCCTTTCTATTCGAAAAGATCTCGACGACCGGTCTGGACGACGTTGGCGACAGGGTTAGTCAATCAGCTTGAACCAGTGATTCTTTGCCTTTAGTTTACGTCGATCTTTGTCACTTTCGTTGGAACTTAGAAGTATACCCCGTCGAATTACTTCAACTAACCCCATAGTCATTACACAGGTGGGAGGATATTGTTACACATGATTACAGCTGTTTGCAGAAATGATGACAGTACTAGCTACCGTAATTCAATGGACGTCATATATGTGTGCTTCGGCGACCACGCAGCAGTGTGAAGACATGTGGTCGCAGTGGTCTGACGAGGTCCATGTCCTCGTCAACTGCACTGATTTTCATCAGGAGCGTGGTGATTTCGTCCTCCCTAAGTCCATATTCGCGAAGTTTTTGGGCCCTGACTTTGATAGAGTCCAAGCGAGGCTGAATGCCCATGAAATCCAGCAACTTCTGGAACAACTCTGTTACCCAGCTAACCCTCTCTTGCGCGAAGCCTGCTCCACAACCATGGGCAATGAGAAGGTCGTGGACCGCCTGCCTAGAGGAATGATATCGGTCACCGAACTCTCGTTTTGTGGTAGTACATGCGTGACCGACAACGCGGATGCCACACTCTGTGAAGTGAGATTGGTTTTCTAACCACCAATCATCCATGTTTTCTTCATGCTCGAGGTGAGTGATGACGAGCGCAATGGGGACTTTCTTGTGGCAGAGGAAGTCATGGAAAAGCAAGTAATTCTGTTGCATATTGGCCGTGATCCTACCCTTTCGTATACAGAACACCAGTAGGTTAATGCCCCCAGTGTCGGACAAGTACCGAACAAGACGATACGCCTTGTTGATGGCGCCGATCAAGCAATCGGGGTCCCTGAGCGACTGAGGTTCGTTCAAGCCAACAGTGTCGAATATGCGAAAATCCCGCCCTTGGATCGCGACGTCGTAGGGTCTAGCGTCCAAGGTGCAGCTTGAGGCACCGGATGACGTCCTTGCTATGTCATGGTCTAAACCGAAGATGAGGTTGACGAGCGAACTTTTGCCAGCTCCCATTTCTCCGAAGAGCACAACGTTGGATCGGCGCTGAGTCGGCTGAACCAACGGGATGGGTAGAGTACGAGAGACGACACAAAGGGTACGTTCAGTCTCGGTCGCCGCAGTACTGGAGACGAATTCTGACCTTATTCTCCCTCAATACTGAGCCTTCTTCATCCCGGGGGCACATACCCGCGAGGGGAGCAGTGGCGCGCCTCGTCATAGTCATTTCAGCCGAGACGAGGGTACAACGCGAACGCAATGGGAATGGCCCTAGGAGGCGAGGGGGAAAGTACCGGGGGAGAGAGGGTTACAGCAGAATAGGGAACGAGCCGAGCGGACGATGTGGATGATATGTCCCGCTTGGCCACGAAGATAGCAGAGGCGAGGAACACTGCTGGTGCTGGTCCGATCGATCGATCTCGCCACATCCTCACTCGTGGATAACGGGGAAATTGGCTATTTGTCCAACAACGCCCGTTGATGCCAGGAGGCCCGGGCAACTCGATCTGACGTACAAATTCACGCCGGCCGGTCAGTATCCGAAGTAGACAGATCTGACACACGTTTGCTGGCGTAGCTCTGCATGCTCGACGGACAGCAAATGCCCCATTCAAATTTTCTCAGGTAAGCCATACACGCAACGAAGGTGGTGAAGGTGTCCACAATGCGAGGAAACTCTAGATAGTAAACGCGGGAACCAAGACTTGAGGCGGACATAACTCACACGCAGCTACTGGATTGTACATCGTACCACCTTCCGCTGGCCTACCTCCCGACCGCCCTGCTCTACCCTGCGAACCACGACTTCTGCATCATCCTGACTCATCCCACAGCGTGACACCAACATGCGTACCATTTGCTTCTTGCTATGGACGTGCTGAGTATAGACCAACCGTCTAAGGTAGATTGAGAAGCCGGTGAACCAAGTTCGAGTGTCGACAGTGTAAGCGCGTTGCGTGGCACACTTGGCGAGAAGACCCGAGATTATTGTCTTGGATTCTTCGTACTTGTCTGCATACATGTTTCCATAACCCGGCGTGCAGGTGACGCACGCATGCGCTATGGAATTGATGCCGAATCTGGTGAACTCGTGTGAGTTCCGTTGCCACCATTGCTCCATCGGTGTCTCGGACTCTAGGTTTGTGATGACGAGCGCGATGGGGACGAGACGACAGCAGAGGAACTCGTAGAACAGTCTGTAGTTGTGCTGGGTAGTCCCGGTGATTCTGCCACCCCGAACACAGAACACGAGCAGGTGAACACCACCGGCATCATTCAGGGAGGTTATCAACCGGTGAGCCTTTTCGATTGCAGCGAGATAATGTTCAGCCCCTAGTTGAGGCTCGTTTAAGCCCACGGTATCATAGATACGGAAGTGATATTCCCCGACATCGGTTTCGTATAGGGTGGAGTCCAGGGTACACCCGTCGGTACCATAAGATGTCGCGGCGACCTTTTGTCCCATGATGAGGTTAACGAGCGAGCTTTTTCCTGAACCAGTTTCTCCGAATATGACGATATTTTGAGCAACATCGCGCGAGGACATGGAGTGCTATGCATTAGTTTGTCAGTTCGTGCCAATGCTCCATGCTCGTAAATACCTGTGTCCTATTTGTGAGGGGATAACTGACCGGAACTGTATGGAATGCTTTGGAGCAAGGAACCCACCGGAGACGTTCTCGATGTTGATCAATTATCTTCACAAGGCATTACCCTCGCTACCGAGAGGTCAGCATGAGTCGCCAACCAACATGAGTATTCCCCGTGTGTGGTACTGGACTGGCCAAGGGCGCGCATTGCTGTGTTCATTTCTCGGGCTGTGTGGGTGTGTGAGCAAACAAACTTAGCTGGTGGGACCCGTTGGATTTGGAACTCGCACATGCGTCACCTTGATGGCCGCGTTCGCCATGCGTTGGCCTCGTTGGACCGTACTGGCTCAGGAATTATTGGCACCCGGTGGACTCGCACTGCCAGTGTATGCAGATCCCAGAATCACAACAACTTTACTAGATGGCCGCCAACATCGACATCCCCGGGAAACATAGTCCTCTTGCACCAAATAATGAGGTATCCCTACCAGTAAGTGGTTGTATGAAATACAATTCTCAGCCATGTTATTTACCGGTGTTCAAGGACGTCGGCGTTCAACTGTGTGACCACCCTGGTAATTCTGAACCGAAGGAACTACAGGTTATAGACGTTACTACTCTGTAAATTGCTAACCATTGACAAGTTTATAGGACACTCGACAACGCCTTGACAGATTGACCATCCCGGCGACTTCTGTCTGTCTCCCTGAATCTTTGGGTTCGTGCGCGCGGAGTGCCTGCGAGTCAGTTTCCCCCCCATTCTCTGTTCTCATGCAAGACCCAGGTGTAAGTGCTGCATGCCTCGATGGTTACTTAGCTAGTAACTCGTCGCTGACAAAAAATAAAGCGTGATCTGCTTCAAGCTCGAAATATCGTTGTGTTTGGCGAAAGCGGCGTCGGAAAGTCGTCAGTCATCAACATGATTGCAGGGAAGGATATCACCCAGACTTCAAACAACGCTACCGGATGCACGTTCCGGCATCAATGTCACTACGTCCTTCTTGACGGCCTCAGCGTGAATCTCTGGGACACCGTTGGACTGGACGAAGGATCTGAAGGGACTGTGCCGGCCGCACAAGCCGAGAGCAGTCTCGAGGCCTTTCTCCGCCAGATAACTCGATGGAACGGCATCGATCTACTTCTGTACTGCATCCGCGGTACCAGAGTTAGGCAAGCGCTGCTCCGAAATTACAATATCTTCTATGCCGCAATATGTCGCAAGAAAGTTCCAGTAGCTTTGGTTGTTACTGGGCTAGAGAACTATGAAGAAGACATGGAGGCGTGGTGGACCGAACATGAAAAAGATTTGATTAAGCATGGCATGCGGTTCAACGCCCACGCATGCGTCACCACGATACGTAGCGACCACCCCGCCATTCAAAACCGGTTGAAGCAGTCTCGAGATGTGCTTCGCAATCTCGTACGAGCAAAGTTCGACGACGTAACCTGGAGAGCGGACGAAGACTCGTTGATGTCTGCTTCCTTGCCCGATGTTCGCGCTCTACTACTCCGCTCAGGGGGGGAAAGGGTGGTGCCTCAAATCATGTTCTGCGACGCCACAGAGCAGGCTAATCGGGCTCATCTCTTCCCAACCGTGGCAGAATCTCGAGCTACCTGCATTAATGGCCAAAAATATAAATGTCTCTATGTTGATGCCCAGCTTCTTGGGGACTCAAAATTTCACCCCGAGTCGATACAACGGCCGGATCTCCTCATCTTTTACGCCGATGCAGATTCTGAACCAGACCAGACGTGGACCACTCTTGAGCACTTTCACGTATCGTTTGGTGGAAAGACGTGTCCGATTATCGTTGTCTTCAGAGGACTCGACAACCATGAAGCCGCGGCTAAGATGTGGAGATTTTTGTCGTCCTCACACAGCGGAGAGATAATTGCCAATCCGACCTACTATCCCGGTCCTGATAGTTCGAAGGAGAATGTAGAAAGGGCTGATGAAGTCTTGGCCACGCTCATTGAGGAGAAGTGTTTGATAACATCCAAGGAAAAGCTGACGAAGTTCCAAAAGTTCTGTAGGCATAGCAGGTTTTTCTTTATTGGGCGTATCTAGTGCTTGGACTTTGTGTAGACATGAGTACCAGTCAACAGGGGCAGCCAATTGCTGTCCACCCAGTTTGAAATGGACGAACCTCCCCAACCAGGCCAATCTTATGTAGTCAATGCTCAAACGGTCACATGTGGCACCACATGTCCTCCTCAGAGGCAATCTTTATCAGTTTCGATAGACGTCTGTCCCTGTAAGCAAGGGGTATTCACTTATTTTCATCGACGAATAAACAGGATCATGCAAACTAAGTGACGTCCTGGTCCATGAGATAGGCCATCCCTATGGATTGACAGGCTCGCCATACCCTCATAAAAAAAACCACCATAGAAAACGTCACCAGTGGGACCTATAATGCTTCCTCGTATTCACTCTACGATGACGGGAGGGTAAGTGATTGGTCCTTTTCGAGTATCGGCACCAACTCTCATACCGAGTCGCATTGAATTACGGGAAATTTGATGCTACCACCTTGCTGGCTGGGCAATGGAGCCCGTCGAATTCGACCATGCACCATCGCTTGTGTCTCTGAATAACTTGCATTGTGCCGCAAATGGAAAATGCAGTCCAGAAAGACGAGCGATAACACGTAGATGGTATGAACACCGTAGTGTAAGACTTCATATATTATCCGCGTAGCTCGGAGCGAACAAACAGGTTACTGCGAGAGACATTCTGATCTAAGGAAGACCCTAATTCAGCGCTTCAGCCTTGTGTCTCATCAGATTGAACCAAAGGATGGCACGAGGTACTGGAGAACATCAAGAGAACAAACCGTCTCAAACTTGCCAAACTTGATTGTCCCAAGTTGACAACAATCTAAGGTATTTTCGTGATTCTGCGGACTGGTAGGTATTGGGTTTTAGTGGACTAGTGTTTACTCGGCACTCAAGATGAAAATTGAGTTACATGATATAGTACAAAGCATTTATGAGAATGTGGTCAAGACGGAGAAGCGAGAACCTGCCTCGGTAGAGAGGACACCGATGGATTTGGCTTCTTCTTGGTATCGCCCTGCTTCAGCTGCTCTGCTACGCCCGCTCCCGGAGGTTGATCTCCACCTCCCCCATGCTTCTTGTGTTGCCCGCCATTCTTCCCTCCACCGATACGAGGCTCAGCTTCGGCACCGCCGCGCCGGTTCTGCGGGACATCGTCTTTCGTCGCGTTTTTCTCGGCAGCCCTTCTCGGCAGCCTTTCCCTCATCGTAGAGACACGGCGCTCCTGGTTCGGCGGGACACCGTCTTTCGCCACGTTCTTCTTCCCAACCACACTCTCCTTCCCAACGATACGGGAGTCAGGCATGATACCGCCTAGCTGGTTCGGCGGGTCACCGTCTTTCGCCGCGTTCTCCTTCTTGACCTCTCTCTCATCGTTGCCACCAGCTCCCACTTCTGGGTTAGGCCTACCTTCACCTTCCGCGTTCCCCGCCTGCTCGTCGCCTTTCTCCATCATCTCTGCGATTTTCCTTGCAGTATCCGGGTCCAGTTTGCAACGGTGCGTCAATACCTTCATGATATCCCTCTTTCTCGGGCTCCTCTGCTTCTCGATGAAACTCTTCATCCCCCTCGCGAGCCTGGCGAACCAAGAGTGCGGTTCCGGTAAAAAGGCATCGTTTTTGAGTGCGCAGCTTTTCAGAAGCTCACGTATCCTCTTTTGCGACTCCGTGTACTTGAGATCTTCTCCTGGAGTATCATCCTGGACTGCTGTAATGCAAGCGTGGCCGTCGCTCTTAATGCCGTAGTGCTCTATATGGGTTTTGTTTCTCATCCACCAGTCCTCCATTTCCACCTCTCTCTCCAGGCCAGTGAAAACGAGTGCTATGGGTACCCTTGTGCTGCAGAGACACTCACAGAACAGCCGATAGTTGCTCTGCGTAGTCGCCGTTATTCTGCCCCCGCGCATGCAGAATAACAAAAGGTGGATGCCGCCAGCAGCACCCAGCTTTGCGATGAGCTCGTACGCCTTTTCAATGGCTTTCAGGTAGCCGTTGACCCCCATTTGGGGTTCCTCGAGGCCGATGGTATCGAATATGGCGAAATTCATGTCATCGAAGGAGATATCGTAGCGCGTGGATTGCATCGTGCAACCGTTAACGTCCGATGAGACTTTTGCAAGGTCTCTCCGCGCAATGAGGTTGATGACGGAACTTTTCCCGACACCAGTTTCGCCGAAAAGTATAACATTGATAGTGCAAGGCTGCATTATAGGCGATGAATCCCCGAGGGACAAGACACGTTCTGGGTAAAGCGCTCGTGAGTCCTGCTCAATGACGGTCGTTCGCTCAAACATTACCATCCACGTGATCACCTTTGGATTCGGCGCTCCCAGTTGCAATCAAGTTCGTGAAGGAAGCGTTTGTAGAGGAACGGGAAATGGCCTTGAATTGATAGGTTTGTCTCCCAGAAGACTGCGACCCGTCTCCCTGGGTCGCCGTGAATACCGACTGAAGCAGCGGGACACGCGGGATCCTAGACATCATCTAGAGCGAATGCAATCCGGATGGCGAACATCAGCGGCGGTGACAACAACGATTCATGGGAATGAGGGTTTTACCTTTGAAGTGAACGAATCTGAGGTCATCGTTAAGGAGGGTCTGAGAGAACTCCGATTTTCTGCAGAAAGATTCGAATGGAGGCTTGGAAGCGGGAGGTTTGGATCGAAAAGGTGTCAAAGGGAGTCAGCGCTGCTTGCGCTGCCTCATGGCAAACCATGCGGCTTGGTGCCAACACATTGATCGATAGACGTCCATCGAGTGGGTTATAGACTGGTCACACCCAAACTTATCATATTAGCAGGCCCAAGGGATCCCCTCGGACAGTTGGTTGTCCGTGGATGCTCATGGCTTCAAGTCCTCATCCTGGGGGACAACAAAACTTGGGGACCTGAATCATTGATTAATATTATGTGTTTGAAACAGGGCAAGGTAGAATTGGGTAACGTCTACCTGATGCTATCGCAACGTGTCGTTCAGCCGCTCAGGGAAGAATCCGAGTTGATGGCCACTGCAACCAGATTTGAAACGCCTCGTGGGGCAAGCAAGGCTGCCGGCAACGGTTAACCCTGGACCGACCTTGGTGACTATCAACAAGGCTCCGCTCAGAACGCTTGCTTGTGGTACCAGAGCAAAGTTGATTTTCCTGGTGCGGTGCCGACTCACTGAGGCAAATCTTGGTGAATATGCAAGCGTTATAAAGATTTGTGCGTCGCTGAGATTTTTCTGGGTCCAGAGTCCAGAGTCGCCGATACAACTCACATCATGGAGCGTTTTCATCGAGGGCCTCATGGACATCATGATAGTCACACCACCGTGACCCCAGAGCCACGCATTCTCTCACCAACGTGTTAGGACTAAAATGTTCAGTGAGTGTTGAGAGGGCATGGCCTTGACGCCAAGTTTAACAGTTCGAACAACGACACTTTGCCAGCTCGACCTTCCAACGAGTTGACGAACGTGACTCTAATTCTTCCGCTTTCCTCTCGCTAGAAGGCGTTCCAAGCACTGGCGAGCACCCAACGTCAACCCCGAGATCACTCATGGTCTGTGAATTTTCGCAACCATTTTCACTCGAATGTAATATGTATTTATATAACCTCTAGCAAGAATCGGGCCCCGTGCAGAACGTGATCGTCTTTGGCGAGTGTGGTGTAGGAAAAAGTTCCGTCATCAACCTTATCGTCGGCTCGCAGGCCGCAGAGACATCTCCAGATGCCAACGCATGCACCACCCGCACTCAACAATACGATGTGACCATCAATGGGAAAAAGTACAAGCTATGGGACACGGTCGGTCTCGACGGTGGTACTTTGGGACTCTTCCGAGCTGCCATCACGGAAAGGAACTTGAAAATGTTTCTTCGAAATCGCCTTAAAAAGAATGAACCGTCTCTCTTGATCTACTGCGTTCGCGCCTCCAGAGCCACACGAGCGCTGGTCCGTCACTACCGATCAGTACGCTCAGCGACCCGCGAAAGCCCCATCCCCATGGTCATCGTCGTAACCGGACTCGAGAACTCGCGCGGGGATATGGAGAATTGGTGGCACAAGAACGCCACCGACCTTTCAAATCATGGCATGGAATTTGTTGACCACGCATGCATCACTTCCATTGATGACGATCCCCGCGACCCTATACTCGCTCGCACAAATCGAGCATATTCACAGGACGCCGTCCGGAACTTGATATCCCGGAATAGCACTCCTCGCGAACAGTGCGAGAACACCCCACAGCTCCCTGCTGGAAGACCAGACGAACTAGGAGGATGGACTTGGGTTGTCTGGACCTATCTTGTATCGACTCTCTTGTCTCGTTAAGGGTGGTTACATTTTTGTCGAATGCTTGGACACGCTAGTCAAGTTTTATTGTCTCTTGGTGTAATCTAAGTACATACTTGAACCTCATCTGCATGATCCGAGTCAGCGTCATTGCAGAGAGTAATAACTACAAACTATCTGTGGCACGGACCAACCCAGGGCAAGGGTTCGTGGATGTACCCCGTTTACATTGATCAAGTTAGATGCCTGTCATGAACGGTAATCGATCTAGTCAGCGATTCGGGGATACATATCCACTCACGATGGGCGTCGCATTTCCAGTTTGACTGATCAGATAGACGTTACGAGCGTCAAGCTAGCGCCAAGCCTGAGTGAATCACATTATGACCCTTGACAGCAGAGGCGCGCTCGTGGTACCACTTGCCTGCGCGTCGTTATCGTAGCATCCGGTCGAAGGATACTACTGTGAACGTGTTCCTCGTTATCTCCCCCACCAATCAAGTCCCCGTCCAACGCAATCCCAAACTCAGCCTAATCAGCAAATTCCTCTTGTACGGGAATAACGATGGCACAGGTCCGGCGAACTTGGACACTATCATCATGTGTAACCCCATACTAACCACCCGAGTCTCGCAGATACGCAACGTCATCTTCATCGGAGAGACAGGCTCAGGGAAGAGCTCTGTCATCAACCTCATCGCAGGTCACGACTGTGCTGTGGTATCTCCCGATGCTGCGCCGTGCACGGCCAATTTTTCCTCTTACGAGGTATCGATCAACGGAAGGACGTACAAATTGTGGGATACCCCTGGCTTGGACGAACCATCGGGCTTCAGGTTGTTCAGGCGGTCATCCTCGACGATAGAGTCCATCAAGAGGTTCCTCCAAGAAAAACGTCGTCGTGAGGAGCTTGGCCTCCTTGTGCTCTGTGTCCGGGGAAGTAGGGCTCACGAGGGCATGTTGAGAGCTTACAACATCTTTTGTCGCGCGACCCGTCAGTTTGCAACCCCAGTGGTGATCGCCGTGACTCACCTCGAGAGAGAACGGACTATGGAGACGTGGTGGCAAAGGAATGAGGGGATGCTAGGGAACCTAGGGTTCGTATTCGATGGCCATGTATGCATCACATGCCTGTCCTCCCACCCTGGCAGATGGGACTCACAACGGGAGATCCGGGGCCTGATTTCGAGAGAGTATCAGCGGCAAACCCGGTCCATTAGTGTGCCCGACCGGGAGTATCTAGATGATCCTAAAGGATGCGTGGTATGCTGACTGGCAGTGACGATGCAGACACATGGATTCGATGCATACATTCTTTCCCCACCTTGCACCTACAATTAATATTGTATTCCAGTTAAACTGGTCCGTTCAAAACATAATGTGGAATCTACGATTTATAGAGCGTTATTTAAACAGGAGGAAACGAATATGTCCGAACGAGTTTTGCTCGAATCGGTTTCAACGGGCTCTAAAATCCGTAAAGAAACCCGACTGAACTAATCCAACCTTGGTCCTGCAAGTTTGACGCTCTCTTGGACATCATCTTCATACAATTTGAACGCCCTTTGGAACATGCTTCCGAGCTTACGAACTTCTCTCTCGAAGGCTTCCTTGTCAGCCCAAGCCAGGCGGGGATTGAGAAGCTCGCGAGGAACACCTTCGACGCTGGTGGGAATTTGGAGCCCGAAAACACCAAAACTCTCGTATTCGGCATTGAGGAGTTCACCGGAATGGACGGCGTCAACAATGCGACGAGTATACTTCAAAGGGCAGCGTTTGCCAGTGCCGAACTTGCCAGAGGTCCATCCGGTGTTGATCAGCCAGCAGGGCACATTGTGCTTTGACATCCTGCTCGCCAGCATCTCTGCGTAACGGCTCGGCTATCCGTCGAGTCAGAATCAATGCAAAAAGTAAGAGATGTCAACGCACGTGGAGAACAATGAAGGGGGCACTGTAACAAGTGGAGAACGTCGGGATCGGTTCGAGCACACCGTCTTCAGTACCTGGAGTCTTCCTATTTACTTTCGAGTCAACGACTACACCACAACCACAAACAAAATGGACTTACGAGGTGTACCCAGCAAGGAAGTGATAACTCGCTTGCTCCGGAGACAGCTTGCTCACTGGTGGAAGGACACCAAATGCATCACAGGTCAACATGATGATGTTGCTGGGCTGCCTGTCGACCATGCATGGAATCTTGGCGTTCGGAATGTATTCAATAGGATAGGCACAACGGGTGTTCTCCGTGATGCTGACGTCATCGTAGTCCGGAACGCGGGAAACGGGATTGTACACGACGTTCTCGAGGATTGACCCGTAGCGGATGGCATTGTAGATCTCGGGCTCTTTCTCTTTGGAAAGGTTAATACATTTGGCATAGCAACCACCTTCGATGTTGAAGACACCAGTGTCGGACCAAACATGCTCGTCGTCACCAATGAGCAGTCGGTTGGGATCGGCCGAAAGGGTGGTCTTGCCAGTGCCACTGAGACCGAAGAAGAGAGTCACATCGCCCTTGTCCATACCCACGTTTGCGGATGAGTGGAGGGACAATTGGCCAAACTTGACAGGTTGAAGGTAGTGCATTACGGAGAAGACGCCCTTCTTCATTTCACCTGCATATTCAGTACCAAGGATAACCATCTCCATACGCTTGAAATTGATCTCCACGGAGGTGGTAGAAGACATGCCCTTTGTGAAACGGTTCGCAGGAAACTGTCCAGCATTGTAGATGATAAAGTCTGGCTCGCCAAAGTTGGCAAGCTCTTCCTCCGTGGGACGAATGAGCATGTTGTTCTGGAACACGGTCAGCTGTCGGACATGGAGGCCGAATTACGGCAAGACGGACCATGAATAGGGCATGGTATGCACGGGCACAAATGACTCGAACTTTAATGCGGTATTTGGAATCCCACTGAAAAAGAAGATGAATGGAGCAGGCAAAGGACAGAGTGGAGGGACCTCACCCCCGCAAAGCCATCGAAGACGTAGACATTGTCGCGGGTGTTGAGGTAGTCGATGGCACGCTCACGGTTGATCTCAAACGTGTCTAGGAGGAACACGCATGAGGGAGAGCTCGCGGGCTAGAGAGAGGAAACTCACGCTCGTCCATCTTGATGTTGACGGAGCCCCACCAGATGTCGTCCTTGGAGGTATCCTCGTAGACGATGCGCTTATCCTTGGGGCTTCGGCCCGTCTTCTTACCGGAGAAGTTGATCAAGGCACCGGAAGAGGAGATGATGGCGCCCTCGTTGCGGATGGCATCTTCATACAGCTGCGCCGCGGCAGCGTTGCGCTTCAGCTGGATGCGGTCCATGTCGAAACCGGCCTGCGAGAAGTACTCGAGGTCACGGCCGATAACTGGGAGTGAGGGAATGAGATCACACGACACGGAACACGGAGGACCATTCCGCTCACGTTTGCTGGAGAACTCGTTGTCATAGGATTGTGCGTAATTGCGGTGGAGAATGTGGGGGGTAACATAGGGGGTCTGATGAGCGAGAACCATGTTGTGGAACGGAGGGGGGATAATGGACTGGGTGAAGGTGTCAGATGATGTATTTATGTGAACATGATCCGCGCGTCTCGGGAATGGAGCCGGCGGGAAAATCTGGAAAAGACTCACTCGGAGGTGTCGCGAGGGACGGCAGAGGGGCAACAAATTACAATGGCGATTTATACCACTCACTAGCCACTGCCTCGCTGGCAGGGCCATCCCATAATCCCCCGATGCCCTCGCGCGGGTCTTTCCGCCCGCGTATCCAGATGTCCTATCGATACAGTCCCTCTCGATTTGAGTTGTTTATATCTCCCCAAAGGACACCCTTTCAGGGTGATTCTTCCCGGTTCGCTCCGAGCTCCGCTCCTAAATATCACAAGTATCGACTGATATGCAAAACACTTTGGTGTTCAGCACATAGCTACCTCAATTCCTCACCTTTTTACTCGATATTTATGCCTGGATGTGCAGTATTATACAGGCTATCTACCACGCCAAAGACTGAATTTTTTCGGCTTGGGGAAGGCAATACAAAGTCATGTCACGCGCTGTCACAGTTAGTGATTGAATCTCTGCTGTCGGCACGGACGGCAAGCAGGTTTTGCCATTCGTTGCGCAGTGCTCACGTTGAAGCGGAGTTGTTTTGCGTACGCCCAGTGTCACTGATAAGTTGATCTTTGTGTCATCTCATATGAAATTTAGGGATCTGATGGCAGTAGGAAGGGCGACAGTATCCTTTGTTAAATTACTGCACCTTGTCGTGTTGATACATGAGTCTGTATCAAAAAACCATGTTTGCTGTCGCGATAAATATTGTGTATACACAATATTCTTGTCATTGCTCGTGTTCATTGGGTACCAGAGAATCCCTGCGAATGATGGAATGTGGAAGGGTGCTATGTGTGGATCAGTGAATTTTGCATCGCCTTGGCCTTTTGCATATCCCGGCCAATAACAGTATCGGGTCACGGGGGAATGAGCGGGATGGGGAATGAGCCGACGCTGTCCATTCGAGATTACTCCGGGCATCGTCCGTCGCGAAGGCATCCCTCGGATACTTGAGTTATTTCGGCACACCCATCTGACTGGTCATGTGGTCGTCACCAGTACTTTTGGATAGTGCGGTTCAAACGTCCATCATTGGCCCTGCTCACAGCACCTCGGACCATTGCCTCGGACGGACCTTGAAGCTTTTGAAGGACCAACATTCCCGGAAGCTGAACATCGATGGAAAATTAGCAACAATTTCATTACTTCACACCTGAAATCACCTGCTACTAAACACGTCTGCATTACAATAGCATACCAACCTAAAACCCCAATGAAATGCAAAAAAAAGTTGGTATCAAGGTATCAAGCGAGCTTGAAAGGATGGTATGCGAGAAGAAGGGCCAAAGTTCAAATTTATGAAGTGCACCGACGAGGGACGAATGTGAGAGCAAGACAACACTTGGAGAAGAAAACAACAACATCGTGGCAATACGTGCAACTTTACTACAACATTTCAGTTATGTGTCGAGTTTCCAGCACTGGTGGAAGACGGAGTGGAAGTTGGGGTGGAGGGAGAGGATGAAGCATTTATTGACTGAGCTGCCGAAGATAGATCTGCAAAGGAAAGAGGGCCGAAGCTATAATCTGTCGTAACATGCATCTGGTTAACGTGCAGCCATGGAATCTGGTACCCATTTATGGCGATTCTGTTGATTGTTCGGTAAGTGAATCTTGATGATAGACACTGGTCCAACATACCGCGTGGTTGAAACGGCTTGAACGTCCATGTATCCCAATGGAATGATCCCGAGAGATACATATGCACCTTGAGTAAGGACCACGTTTGAGAATGTGCCGCTGTTCACCGTCTGACCCGGAGGGATGACAAAGTTGCTGAACGCCTGGTCAAAGTGGGCGTATGTCTCTCCGTTGACGAGTCCATCCGCTTGGACGTACTCGATGACGAGATCGGCCCCAAGAGGGTTGTAGATCTGATTTGTGCGTTAATCAGTGGTTCGCATGGACCGGCTAATGAATGAGTTCTCACGTCGAAGCTCAATTGGACTTCGTTCGTTTCCAGGGTGGTCAGGGAAATGGTGGCGTATAAGTGAGTAATAATAGGTGGCGCGTTCAATCCTTCAGGGAGCTTTAGTATACATGCACAAATCGTCGTTTGTTATACCCACCGGTCACGCTAGTCTGGAGCTTCACTCCTTCAAGGGCGGGATTCAACGAAGTGAAGGGGGAGCTAGCGCCATCTCCTTGCACGGTCAAGGGAAGAACGCTCCCAGACTGCACAAAGCTTGTCAAGAATGATTCGGCAACCGTGTCGTTCGCATCAGCAGGTTCATACTGGAACTCTCCGGCCATGATGTTTTCGCCGGGCACCAAGTTGAACGTCTGAGCAAAACTGCGTTCAGGATAGAAGAACATTGTGTGGGACGTTGACTTACATTGAACGCAGCGCGCCCGATCATCACGTTTTCGTGATACACCGGAAGAGCGATGTTCACCGTCGAAAGTGAAACATTTGAAGGGTTATTTATCACCGTAGTGAGCGGCGAAATAATATACTGATCGCCATTAGTCCCGCCACTACCCGTGATGCTTACGTTGTTGATGGATGCTGTGCCTCCGAAAGAGTTGATACCTGGATTCAACGTAATAAGATAAAAGGTATCGGTTGTAGAACGATTGACCTACCGTGCAAGGTGGAGCTAACATCGAACGGGATGCTTGAGATAGGTACCTCACCAATAGATGTCTTTGCTGTCACGTCGGCGGTACCACTGAGCTCGAAGGTTGCGGAACTCTTATCAGTGACCTCAGCAAACACAGCCTCGAACGCAGCTTCATTGAGTGACACAAGAGGGACATTATGGAAGCTGATGGGAAGAGATGCAAGATTTCCCGTAGAGATGCCTCCGACGGTATTTGACGATGGGAGGTTGAGCTGGATTCGAACGTCAGTCATGTCGTCGCTGGGAATACCAACGTACTGACCGATGCAGCCGATATTCCTCCTGCACCGAGAGTCATGTTGACCGCGGATTGAATGACCTGCAACGAGAAGCCGAAGGGATTCTTGTACTCTGCTACAGTGTCATTCGAACCCGACAACGGAGCAAACGCTTCTTGCTGGGTTTCCATGACCAGGCTAAGGTCGATCAACGCAATGGATTGGATGATCTGTTCGGGGGGGGGGGGGGGTTAACGATCGGGGGGAAGTGCCTTCTCACCGTGGCGCTTACGTTATACTTCTGGCCAGGAAGGGTGACCGCAAGAGTGAGAGTCTGGAATGCATCGCTCAACCAAGTGACAGGTGAGCTTGCTCCTGTTGGTTGGACTGATTCCCCCTTAACACTTAATGTAATATTGTCCGCTGCAAGATATTCCGAGAACAGCTGGCCAATCACATTTAGGCCATCGCCACTCTGAGGGATCATGCGACCCGCAAGATGTGAAGTTACTTGTCCTTCGGGAGGCAAAACGAGGTTTGTGGCAGTCAATGCTAAAGAATCATCGCCGCTAAGGTCGTGTATCAAGATCAGAAAATAAAACAGCTCACGTCCAACCAGGGTGTTGTCAAAGTATGCTTGGAATGTGACAGTGCCCAAATCGATACCAAGCTCTGTGGGAAGGATTAAAAGAGGGATTAAAAGGCATCACCGCAAGACATACGAGCAGGTGATGGGATAACTGAATCGGTGCTAATCGTGATGCCACCAGCTGGGTCATCGGACGGAAGCTGGAAATTGCTGATGGTCACTCCAGGCAAGTTATTAAAGGCTTTCAACGTGATGGTCTTCGTCAATGACACGTTGTCAAAGATCGTGCCAAGAGCAGTCACCCGAAGGGTAGATGTAGATATGGTCCAGTCAAAGCTCGTGTTGTGGAGCAAGTAGGTGGCAAACGAGGTAAATCTGCACAAAGAAGTTCAGCACGGTGAACACAGGCACTGCGGAATGACCTACTGTGTCTGGTCGGTGATGACCAGCGTTCCTTGGGCAGCATAATTTGGAACGCCCGTGTTGGCAGCAGCACAGACTAGAAAACAGGTTTGAATGAAGCCAGAGGAATATGTGTAACACAGCTCACCCGGAGGAAGCGAAATGGTTGCAATATCATTGCCTTGCCAATTTACACTGCAGTGACCATTAGCTGTGTACTCGAAGCAAATATACTCTGCATACGTGACCGGCTCAACAAATTCAATCAATGCATCAAGTGGCCCAATGTTCGTCAAGGAACCCTGGAGAACCAGGTCAAAACCGTTATTCGAGATGTTCCTATGCAACGGTAAGTGATCGTACGGCTAGCTATGGAGAGAAGACGTACGTGACGTTGGCCTCAGAGAAAACAAGGACAGCACTGTTGACCAGATCTTGTGCTACTGGCGCGGCAACGGCTCCGATAAGATACAGAGCAGTCTGGTCAGTCTGGGGAACATCAACGTCAGTGTGCGTCACCCAAAAGAGTGATTGCTCCTACTATCGCTGTCACTCCTTTCTGTAGGAAAGCCAGACTCGTCGCATCTGCAACAAAACAAAACATGAGAATCCGAAGAGCCGAGCGAATAAATGACTTACAGTCGTCCAATTTCAACGAAGAGACAATCGCTAGATCGACTTGGAGGCCTTTCAAGGCGTTAAGGATAGCGTCATTGAAATCAAATTGGTTCCCGCTGCAGAAAAAATGAGGATGCTTCAGCATCGACATGTTGTTGCATACCTAACGCAAGTTGGGGCACTAGTATCGACTGAAGTGTTGACCTAGGAGGACCAGTAAACCTCAATGTGTGCAAGGCTACAACTCGAGATGCGCACAGGTGGATGGAAATTAGGGTTGTCAATAACCAGTTGGAACAGCTGCGACAAAGGACCAAGATCCACATTGTGCTCTTGTGCTGAAATGGTAATCAACTCGATGATCGTCAACGGATCTAGGTTGAAATTGAACGGAAGCGCTGGCGATGTAATGTTGCTGTGACCGCCCGCGTGGATCGGGTTCGAGGTTAAATCAACGTTATTGATAGTGCCAACGGTCAAATTCTGGAATGTCGCCGTCGCCATAACTTTAAGCAGGTTAATGCTTGCTGTAAAGGGATTTGCAAGGGTAAAGGAGGTAGAGGCGACACCTGTCTGCACGATGTCGGTTGGGAATTCCAGAATGACGGTATTGATGAGGTTCTGATGCAACGCAGGAATGGTGACGGGGGAGAGTTTGATCTGTGATAACGCAGGCTGCAAAGATTCAATCGGAGTAGAACTGGTTGTCCCAAGGATAACTGTATTGGAATCGACTCCTTGAAGATAGTTCTCCAACATTGTCTGACCCGCGGCAGTCTGAGAATTACCCTGCGGCGAATACAACACATCTAGCGTAGCGGCATCCATGAGTGCCAAGGCATTTATCTTGTAGAATATCTTTACCAGTTGGGTAATTAACAGAACCAGACCGTATAACCAGGTTACTCTGCGCATGGGGATCAAGACAACCGACATCAACGCAAACTTAGAGTCCTCACCAAATCGGCAGACCCAATCGTTTCACCCCTTGTCGTACGGTCAACCAAGATCCAGGGAAAGTGAGTTGAATGCACTCACTCGAATTGCAAGGCGAAAGAAACGTCACCCCCACCTGGGAACAAGGTAAGTGATTTACTCGGAAAAAACGCGTGAAACATTACCGATTGTCAGGTTGCTAGACAACAGCACTCGTCAATACGGAGCATCGAACAACACCTTGGCCGCTTACCTGGGGTTGTAGAGAGTTGTGTCAACCGTGATCAGGAGATAATCAGAATACCCATGGTTGACATCCAGATTAGCCACAGTAGCTGGCTTAGCCACGAGACCCCGCAGACCGGCAATGGAAGAATCGACAGAGAATTCGATGTCTGATAGCGACAAGACTCCGACAGCAGTGGAGGCGGCTGCATTAGCAGTCCCCGATAAGGCAAGGGTTTGCACGTCCCCGAGGGTAGTCGCAGAGACGAAGTTATCAAAAACGGAATGCTGGTCTGCGAAAACGGCGAAAGGTACGTCCGAGAAGGTCAGGTAGATGATGCGAGACTGTACATCCGTAGTGCTTGGAGCTTCTGGAATGACAAGCTCAGCGAATGATTGTCCGTTGAAGCCGACCGTGATGTTCTGCGACAGCGATGTGATATCGATGGGGAAACCAAATGGGAGACTGAATGCGGCGGTAGTCGCATTGCTACTTGACGTTGGACCGTATGCTGTGGCTTCTGTAAACAGTAACTCCATTTGCTCCAAGGCGATCGACTGAATGATATTGAGTTTGCCCTGGTTGGGTAATGAAGTCACGACCTGGAGGGTTTGTATCCCTTCATTGAACCATGTGACCTTGATGGACCTCAGTAATGTGCAGAGTAATGTTGCTATTATTCTTACATCGGTCGGGCCAGCGCTTGCTCCTTGAACTGTAACTTGGCTATCCTTTCCCTGAATGAAGTTGTTGAAAATCGTTGATACAGTAGCTAAACCTTCAGCGGTGTTCTGCGGGATGAGCCGACCGGTGAGAGGCAGTGACGATGTCGACTGAGGAGCGAGTGTAACAGACGACGACGACGATACGGGGGCAATCTCGATTCCGCTGGCATACGTATTGAAAGCGATGGAACTCAACTCGATCCCGATCTGCGAAGGCTGTGATGCGATGAAATTAGCAGCGGGGGCACACGGCTAGCATTTACTCACGTTTGTCACTGTGGATTGAATTGTCAGTTGGATGCCGCCCGAGGGGTCGTTGGCCGGTAAGTCAAACGAGTTGATTGTGACACCATTCTGCAATCCATTAAACCCTTTGAGAGTAACCACCTTGGATGACAATGAAATCCCTGGAACCTGAACGCCTGCAACACCAGTTGAAAAAGGATTCGTATTCAACGTCCTCAAAGGACATACCAAGTGCGCTAACTAACCGAATGGATGAGCGCCCAACCACCTGCGACCAAGTGGACTCTTACCGGTGAGGTTCTCTCCAGAGATTTCCCATTGGAACGATTCTTCGTTGAGCAATACCTTGGTAAAGCTTGTGAGCACATTGACGTCCGCCACTTCAAAGGTAGTCTGGACATTGAGTGTAGCCCCAACATCGGCCACGACGTTGACGTCATCCATATGCATCGTTCCAAGAGCCTGGCCATTCCAGGAAACGGTCAGACCATCGCCAAAGGAGATAGTGGCATCGACTGAGGAAATGAAATGTCAGTATATATATGTATGGCATTCGCATACAGAGCAACGGTCTCACAGGGTCCTGCGTTAGTGATGCTTCCGTTTAGTTGAGCGCCTAAGTATTAGTTTAGCTAAATGGGTTCAAGTTGCGGCGAAGCCTCGATTACCGAAAGAAGTTTCCTGGGGATTCGTTATGACAACGGTGTCGACGCTATTGAACCCCATAGTTAATGAAAAATCATTCAATAGTCATTGTACGTACCCAAGGACAGATCCCGATACAATCTTCTGCACAATGGGTTGCGCCAACACAGGTAAGATGAGATCGAGGCTACTGTCAGTCGCAATTGGAACGCTGAGTTGAGTGTAATTCAGAGTTGTCGCATATTCACCTGAACGCAAAGATGGGAGACCTTTAGAATGGTGACAAAGAAAGACGAGGTACCAATCATGAGTTCCGCAGACAGCTGGACATCAGAACGCAACTGCTTAAAAGCTGAGTCGACGAAGGAAGGTAGGTCGAAACCACTGGAAGAACTCATTCAGCGCAAGAACTCAAGTTACCGAATGCTCGTACGTATAAATATCGCTCCTACGACTGACTGGGGTCGAGTCTGCGTTCGTGGCTGTGACATAAGAGTATCCACCCAATGCCACAATGCCGTCCAAGGGTGACGGGTCAAGGCCAGCCTGCACGGCAAGAACACGGGTAAGAGTAAACAACGTCGCAGGGTCGAAGTTCATGTTGAGGTCCAGAAGTGGGGATGTCGTCGTTAACTTTCCGGGGGCGGAGAAGTTAGTGGCTGTCTGGATGGTGCCAAGAACGAGCCCATGAGATGTAACAGAGGAGGTGATCCGAGTGACTTCAAAGCCTGCTGTGAATGGATTGGCAAGATCCACAGTAACCTGACTAATATTGTTCTGGTGAAAGGTTGCTGGGAGTACTGAGAAATAATCAGAGGTTAGCAAAACAGAACTCATTGGTACCTACTCTCTAATGAACCACCAGACAGCAGACTCGAATTCAAACCAGGCAGAGTCGTGGTGATATTCAGGCTTTCAAAAGCGGGCAATAAAGAGGCCACCTGCGTGCTACCGCTGAACCCGGCTATTGCAAGCTCGACGTCTATGACACTATTAAGTTCGAAGCCAAACATACAAGAAATTGCTCACCAGTGCCACCAACAAAATCATTGAGTGTTTGCATTCCTTGAGGGCTGTTGTTTGGCTGGAGAACACATCATAAGTGCGCGCCAACGAAGGTAACGAATCCAAGTCACCTCAAAATCCGATGTCGAGGTCAATGAATTGTTCCCCATGTACAATGTCAGATTAGGCATCAGAGCGGTGCCAAGGACGGCGCCGCCTCTCTGTAGTTGAAGGGCTGGTTGGACGTGTAAAAATCGTGACTCTCACAATGATATCTAGGAGAGCCTACTCAGATCACCCATGACTAACTGAAGGTTCGACGGGTTGATGATGGATACTATGATGAGAAATGAGGGCAATCTATGGGTTGCGTTGGCAATACTTACCGGCAATGCCGAGATTCAGGGCTTGCTGGGTACCACCCAACACGTCCACGGATTCAATGGTGGTGAACCCTTTCAATCCTTGGAGACCAGTCAAGCTCGTAGTCACATTGACTTTGATGGGATCGAGCGTGATTTGACCAAGACTCGTGCTTGCTACAGCGGTCGAGTTACCCACCATCAGAAACTCGGTGGTCTGCGCGTCCGTAAGGTCCGTGTCTTTAAAAATAAACGACATCAAGAGCGAGCTGCTGGCAAACAAGAGCCTGGGCTTACTAAATGCAGAGAAGGACCCATGCTCTGCCTCCGTCGTATTGAGAAACCCGTCCGAAATAGTGATGTTGATCTGGCCCTGGCTATCCGTTGGTCCCAAGATACTGACGGACGAAGTAGAGGCACCGAGAGGCTATGTTGAGCAAGTCAGTAGGCTACCAATGAACAGACGATTCGATGCACCGTAGAAAGCCCGGCGACATTCGAGCCATTCCTCATGATATTGAACTGGTTCTGAATCGCGGAAATGGATACGTTGAACCCGAAAGGAAGCACTATATTCCACCTGTTCGTGAGGTTTCTCTAAAATACAACGTGGCCTTTTACCCATAGAAGCGTAAACCGAGTTGCTGTCGGTCCGAGGATTCCATGCAGTCTCTGGTGTAAAGGTGAGTGCCAAACTGCCGATATCAATGGACCGAATTGGGTTAATTGGTGCCGCAGATTGGAACGGGACAGTCAACGTGAGGCTTTCGATGCCCTGACTGAGCCAAGATATCACTGTTCCATCGGATTGAATTGTGGACCTTCCAGTTGCAAGAACAGGTGAACTCTGGTGGTTGAGGAAATTGGTGAACAATTGAGAAACCACGGCGAGGTTAGAGGCTGTGGTTTGTGGGACAAGAACACCGCTGAGGGTGATATTATTCTTCCCTGGGGACTAATGATAGACGTAAGCGGCTTTGTGGGTCAAAGGGGAATCAAGAATACCAGATGGGTGTTTGGCCCAGTACCACTGCCCAAGTAGACACCTTGGTAGGAAAGGTCGAAGACCACTGTTCCAAGATCGAGCGCGAATGGACTGGAGATAGCGTTTGATTGTTGTTCTGGTGTAATCAGAAAGCAACCAACCTTGGATTGTTGAGCTGTGTGACTGTGACAAAGTTGATACCACCCGCGGGATTGTCACTGGGCAACTGGAGATCCTCCAACTGAACACCCCCGGCAAAATTGTTGGTACCTGCAAGGGACGGGATGAAAAACGGGTAGTGAGAACGAGAGATGGGACTCACCGTTGATCGTAACCATCTTGTTGAAGGATATGCCGTGAGCAGTTGGGAATTTCTCTGCCTGGACAGAGAGGTCGTAATTCTCAAGTTGCCAAGTGAAATTTTGAGAGGTGATCATGGCAGATGTGAAACGACCAAACGCATTTTGGTCCGTGATGTAGAAGGTGGTTGTATCGTTTATCGTGGCACGTTCGTTTCTGGCATACAGAGCGGACAACTGCATATATCCAAGGGGAACCTTTGTGGAGCCGTCGATCCAACTGACATTTACAGGGGTCGGGAAGTTGATGACTGCAGAAAATATGCCAGCATGGGCGACCTGACAAAACAGGTGAGTGTTCGAAGAGTGATGCTGGACAGAGTTTACGTACGGTTCCCTGCATGAACAATAGGAAACTATGACACAAAGACGTAAGGGCCGATGGAGAAGCGAAGAGGTTAGACTCACGACGTGTTCGAAGGGTTGGTTATGGCAGCCGTTGTGATTTCGAGGGTGGTTTTGTCGACAACATCCTGGATGATGGCTTTGACGACTGGGAACAAGAGGATGAACAACATGGCAATGCCGAGGCATGTCCCGATGACGGAGGAGATGATGAACCAGCGACGCTTGTAGAACGGTTGTTTGGGAGGTGCAGGAGGGGGGTCGGGCTGTGGGGGCTGTTCCAGCCCAGTGGACGGTGTCGCGGTGACGGGAACTACGGGAACTCCGGCGGGGGTCGCGGTAACGAACGCATCGCTGGCTGGCTCAGCGAAAGGACTGGCATTCCCTGGAGAAGGGGTGAATAGATGAGAAAAAAAAAAGACAGGGGAAAGCGGACCAGTGAGAGACGCGTCTGAACGAGACGCGATGGAGCGGGGGAGAGACTGCTCCATGTGTTGGGCGAGAGAGGGAGCGAGAGGGAGCGATTAAATGTATGACACGCATCATTGCAAAGAAAGAAGTCGCGAAGCCCGGGCTCGTAATGTCCGAACGATGCCAATCTCCCCTGGACAACATTGCTGACCAAGCAGCTCTTAGTCCGGCTCATCTACCTTGTTTCCCTCCGAAGCAATGAGCAGCCTCATATTCTGATCCCAAGCTTGTCGTGCATGCCCGTCTCATCCCTATCGTCACGAACCAGAGGCGCACGCGCTCGTTCCGGTGGGTGAGAGCTCAAACGACCTGCGGACCCTCATGTGATGCACAGAAAAGAGCAAAGGAGAATGAATGGTTAGGGTGAGATACAATATAAATCACGATCATGTTGGAACGAGGGGAATAGCCGTGGTGCTGGATACAACAGAATGGAAACGAGAGCGATCGTGTCGGCCGCATCTACCACTTGCGACGCATTTGTATCACTAATTTTCCTGCTGCTCGGGAACAGATATATCGTCCGGTGTTGCTTTTTTGGATTCAACCCCGGGTGCCTCGTTCGAGGCATCTTTGGCTCCGGGTTCGTCTGTTTCCATCGACTCTCCACTAGACGCAACCCGAGGGACGACAGTGTTGGTTGCAGACACAGACTGGGAAGCCGATGTCGCCGTGTCCTCGCTTGCGGTCGAGTCCCGTCGCGCGATGACTCGGCGCGAGCGGGTCGTTCGCCGCTCAGGTTTCTTCTCTTCAGCAAGGTCACTTCGTCCGGCCTCTAGAGCAGGTGAGGTCCCCGAGTGTGCATTCGAAAGCGTAGGCGAACCCTCTTCCTTGCTGAAAGCACGTGTACCAGACATTCCTGACCCAATCCCTGAAGATCTTGGATTACGTGGGCGTTTGGCAGGGTACGTGGCATCCCCATCTTCTGGCTCCCTGCGTTTTCGCTTCCCACCGGGACCACCCCCACGTCTTCGGCGCGGACATGACTTCTCCCTGACCTCGGGTTCCAGAGTGGGTGTCACCGCAACAAATGAGAGTGGATGGGACGTAGCAGGCTCGTCCGCATCACGAACTTTAGCTGCGGGTCGGCGTTGGCGGTTGGAGGAGCGACGCGTGGGATCATCAAATACAGCCACCGGAGCGGGCAAGCCGAACACAGTGGGATCCAAATCTGGGAGTGATAATGCCAACGGACCGAAAGGGTGATACAGTGGTAAGAGGCGAGCTATCATATGATGACGACTGGATTTATGCGTAATGGTGCTTCTTTGAGATAGCTCAGGCAGCTGGGAGGGCTGAGTTGGAGGTGACGGTGGTAGCGGAGGCGCAGTGGCACTTCGGGATGTAAAGAGGGATCTCTCGGGATACAATGATTCGGTATTCTGAGTCGGGGATTGATAGGTAAGTGCAGGTTTCCTGCGCACCGGGAATGTGCCAACGAGGAGACGTTCGTGTGATTTGACGCTGGTCATTGCAAGATGATGTTATACTAACTCGAGAAAAATAGTGTGATCCTATGAGCTAGGTTCAGTGAGCTTTCACCGTGTGAGAAAACATACACACCTACGAACAGAAATCTGTGCCAGGAGAGTGCATTCCAGCCCGAGACTCGAGAAGTGCCAGTGATATACACGCAATGCCCTGTAAGGAGGTGGGGCGCAAAACGCAAACAACCAATATAAACAAGATATGTCGAACGGATCGTGCAAGCCTTAAGGCTGGGAACGCGATGATTGTTGTCCTGCGGGCGTCCGAGTGTGTCGAGACATGAATCGGACGGGCTCAATACTCGAGACTCCAGTACTCGAAAGTCACGTGGGTGTCGTCACATGGATGTACACTTATGGGAAATACATCCACATCAAGCAAACCCTTCTGCTTCCAAGCGACGCTCAATAAGTCACTCGACCCCCCTGCAATCGAGTACGTGCTTGCGGGCCCATGCCGGACCGGCCAAACTTGATGATTGTGCATGACTTTTGTGTCGATCCACTGCATAATGCCGGGAACTAACTTGATTGGCCCGACGCTTAGGAACGGTCATCCTACGCTGACAGAAGGTGATCATGGGATCCCGCGCTCTTGTGAGTTCGTGTCCCTAGTTGTCCACAAAGTGTCACTCGTCAGATAAGACTGCATGTGGCCTGTTCTATTTCTCATGTGTCCGTATAAATAGACCGATAACAGCGCATGTTATAGTGTGCCATTGTGGGGTGGGGTGGTATCTCCGACTCGAGGCTTCTGGTCCCACTCTTCAAGCATGGCTGAAGCAACTCATGAATATGATATCATATTCGCTGGAGGTTTGTTTCATCCCCACATGTCTATCCAACACTAGCAGTCCCTGTTACTCTCAGACTCTGACGTATAAATTCCAGGGGGAACTACCGGTTGTGTGGCCGCTGGTCGTCTCGCTGCAGCAGACCCTTCACTCCGAATCTGAATCCTCGAGGCTGGCCCACACACGAAAGACGATCCGCGATGTGTACCACCATCTCAATGTATCTCGCATTTGGAGCCCGGCGATCCCTTCATGTCATTCCATGTTGCCGAGCCTTCCCCGTATATCATGGGCAGGCAGCTTGTGGTCAACAGCGGAAGATGTGTTGGAGGAAGTTCGGCTATAAATAGTGAGTCTGATTCTCCCTTTGAGGTAGACGACGTTATGGCCCACTTCTCCGATGTGTAGACCTCATGTACACTAGGGCGGCAGGTTCGTGAATTTCCGGCTTGTGCACTTGGCCGTAATGAAGGAGTACCTTTTGAAAGCTTCCGACTACGATGACTGGGAAGCAACTCACAGTAATCCGGGGTGGGGATCAAAGGACCTGCTTCCACTGTTGCGAAAGGTGAGAAAGCCAATGCTAAAGACTGATTTCTGAGTAAACAATGGTGTCATTAGACGGAGACGTACGAAGTGAAGGAGCACGAATCAACCCACGGATACTCGGGGCCCCTCAGAGTGTCTTATGGCGGCTGTTTTACCAACATCGGAAGGCAAGCGCTCGAGGTCGCTGCGAAGTATGACCCGGGACGCAAGGCGGCAGATGATAGTAATAACCTATCGACTTGTGACACCTACAGTGTGAGTCGGTTAGTTGTTGTTCATTCACATAACGGAATGCTTACATTGACCATTACAGCGATGGCAGAAGTAAGTCGAGTTTGCCAGCAGTTACTTGCGGAACTCAATGGTCACTGCAGATGGATCGACGGTAAGACCGGTCGACGTTCAGATCCTGCGCATTACCTCGTTTACAACCAAGAGGGAAACGCAAATTTGCGCGTGCTTTCAGAGAAGGCTGTCGTACGAGTATTGATAGAGTAAAGTCATTTATCCTTCCTGTCTGTGTCTATTCCGTTGATAAAGTTGGAACTTAGGGATGGTCGAGCTTCAGGGGTAGAATACACCAATGACCTTACACTTGACCCATCCGCAGATCGAACAGTGCACATTGCAAGGGCGACACGATTTGTTGTCATATCTGCGGGAGCCTTCGGTTCTCCCGCCATCCTGGAGAGATCAGGCATTGGATCTGGCGAGATCTTAGCCCGCCTTAATATTCCGCAAGTTGTCAATCTGCCGGGTGTAGGAGAGAATTACCAAGGTATGCAGTACTATCAATCATGGAGTGGAAGGAAATAAACTGACTTGTGGCCCAGACCATCCTGTTGCGTTCCCGGCGTATTTCGCGGCCGAGGAAGCAGAGACCCTGGATGCGCTGTACCGTGGTGACGAAAAGGAAATCGATGGTAAGAGTCTGGACCGACCTGAATCTGCTCATAGCTAAATCTCACCTTTAATAGAGCAAATGAAATTATGGAAGCGTGATGGAAGCGGTCTTGTCTCTCATAAGTATGTCTCATGCTCTATATACATATATATCAAATATTGATTACAATCGCGAACTCTAGCGCGTATGACGTTGCTATCAAGCTGCGACCAAACGCGAATGACCTCAAGGAATTGGGCCCCGATTTTTCTGCACGCTGGAAATTTTTCGAAAGCAACCCCGACAAATCGATTGTCTTGATGGCACCTTGTGCTGGGTATAGTACACAAGCTCGAGCACAAGAGAAGACTCATGCTCTCCTCATAGATTCATTGGTCCTCACGGTGATATCCCCTCTCGCAATTACATCGGAGGCTGCTACTTTTTGGTCCGTTGCATGCTACTTGATTCGCTTGAAGTTTCGACTAACTACGCCCGAAGTGTTACCCGGAGTCAATCGGCAGCGTTCACATCAGTTCTGCACATGATCCACACGAACGTCTGATCTTCTTGGCGAATTTCCTGAACAAGTGACCATTCCATCCCTTTATAGACCTGCCATTACTGATATGTTTCATAGCGCCTCCGATCTCGCAATCCTGCGACTGGCGTACAAGAGAATGCGGGAGTGGATTAGACGAATGCCACATTATAGAGGCGAGTTGCAACTCAAGCAACCGGTCTTCCCAGCGGGAAGTGCTGCAGAATGCAAAGAAAGAGATGGCCCCGTGCCGATCGATGCCCCTAATATTGTATACACAACAGAGGACGATAAAGCGATCGACGACTTCCATAGAACACAAGGTGAAGCATGCATTCTTACCCATGATACGCTACCACCTGTCTGACTGAATGGTTCTAGTAACGAGCGCGAGGCACTCGGTATTGTATCCGGTCCCCACATTACATACCTATACTTAGACCATCCCTAGCTCGGAACCTGCGCAATGAAGCCAAGCCAGCGAGGCGGTGTGGTTGACTCTCGACTGAATGTCTACGGCGTCCGAGGCTTGAAAGTAGCAGGCGAGTCCCGTCGATGATCACGGCGAGTATGGTGTTAGACTGAGTTTAACCTAGATTTGTCCATCGTCCCCTCGAATGTTGCATCGGTACGTACATCGATGGTCGATCCTCTGCGCACTGAAGAGGAACTTTCTGTTAGAACACTTACTCATCTGCACTGGTTATCGGAGAGAAGGCCGCGGTTATAATTGCAGAGGAACTTGGAATCAGGAATGTTTGATAGTAGGACGTGTATGGCAGGCTGAGGACATTTTATAACAATCTACTTTCTCGACTACGCACGTAGCGAGCGACATGGTCACAAGTTGAGCACTGAGCACTGATCGAGCTCAACCGCCAGGCCAATTCGTTGACGATAAAACCATAGTTACAACCAGTCGAAAATATATTTAAGCCTAGCCAATTGCGCACATAACCCTCAGTCTTTCTTTCTGTGAATCGACTAGGACTTTACCTAGTCAGTCAGTCAGTCAGGTAAGACTCTTGGATCTTCCTTGTAGCTTGGCTGCTCTTCCTGGAACTAATTATCACATCTGAAAGTCCTTGATAATCACGGCTTCCTGCTTCTGCACCGATACGCTTCTCGAAGCGTAACTACCAATCCTGGGGATGCTCCCTCTGACCCTTGTAGAAGAGTTGAAAGTAAGTCCACTTTACCCCACGTATTCCCGGTGTCCGAGCCGTTAGGCGAGCGAATCGGAGTACCGCCTCGCGCGGTGTTGCCTTCTTCCTGCGACATCGTGCCGGAGAGACCGCCACAGGTTTCCATTTCATTGGAAACTGGTGAGACTGGGCCACAAAGTGACCCCAAAGCTGTGGATGATCTTTCCCACTCAAAGAGAGCCTTCCGTCAAGGTAACAATTTCATCTTTGTTGGCGCCGGTGGAACTGGTGCATTTCTAGTGCCGAGATGGCACCTCCATCTCTGCTTGGAGT
>QFEI01000287.1:3375-15446 GCA_003316145.1 Neoboletus magnificus | reverse complement strand
GTACTAGCTGTGAGATTGACAACTGATGTATATCCAAACCTTATTGGTTGACTGAGATAGCTGTACTAGCATACTCAGATATTAAAACACCCAAAGATCTCTAATGAGACTCTAGGCAAACACCAGGGATACTAGGAAGAAGATGTAGGAAGTGAACACTAGCTGTGCTCAGGAGTGGAACTCAAGGGGAAAATCCAAGAGAACTAGACTGGAGGTTATCCGTCTAGCCCTTGGGGTTTATATACTATTTTATGGTTTGTACATGTTTGTACCTAATCTATAGATACGTGTCATATATAGTCGTACCCTGTGCCCTAACAGTCAGGGGTTGCCTTCGTGAGAGCCATCAAGGCGGAGATTAAGCATAGCCTTCTAGGCTGTGAAGAATGGAAACGAAGGAGTGGAAATGAATAAGGGCTGTGAGGCATAGCCTTGCACAGGACGGAAATGAAAGGGAAGATGTGCACAGCATGGAAATAACCGTGGGAACAATATAACTAAATAAGGAATCATTTAAGGCACCAAATGGGCATGAGTCTCTAAGGGCATCGCCTTAGTGTTTAAAGTCAGAGGACATGAGTCTTGACTGTATGAAGGTGAAACTAATAGATAAGATGAAGATTAGATTAGATGGTGGGTCACGTGACCAGATAAGATAAGATAAGAGGAGAAAAAAAAACGACTAAGTCTTGCAAAGACCTTGTGACAGTAGGACCGTAACAGATATCACATCTGAGGAATATTGGATTATGGATGAATACAACAGAGTTTCTTTCTTTCTCTTTCTCTTTCTCCCTGTGAGCAGCGCAGGGTTTATTTCTGTTTCTGTCTTGAGATAAGAGCAGTATCGTTGTTCTTGATGCCTTACAAAAATCCCATAGCACATGCTGCTACTGGGGTTGGAGTTGTTGAGCTGATAGTCCTCTGTCATTTCTTCTATAAATTCTTTTTCTTTTGAGATGCATGTAAACCATGTGAATGCCTGTGTTCAACAATGGGGTGCTGGGAAGAAGAGGAAGGGAGGCAGTTCACCTCAATGCTGCAGGTAAGTCCTGGATCTCCAAAGAACACATGAGTGTTGACATTGGTTGTGGACCTAGGGCTGCATGCAAGTGATGGATGCTGGTCTGTGGTGGTTGGGCAAGTACTGCTTGCCGCAAGAGACTGCATCTTGTAATCACATCTCCATGTTAAGTGTGGTGCATTGCACTTCCGACATTTTTTGATGACTGCAAGGGACCCAGTCAAGGAGTGATAAAAGACAGAAGGAGGAGGCGTCAATAGGGCATGAAGGATAAGGTTTGCCCTAAAAGAGTGATGGATGATATAACCACTAGCAACCATTTGATGTACCAGAAGGTCAAGCCTGGAGAGCTCTGTGATGAGCTCAAAATCCCAAGAGGAACATTGGAAACAGCAGTGTGGGGCAATGGCGTATTTGCATGGTTGCAAGTCCAAGGGTTGATATAGGGAACAGAGGTCATCCCAAAAGATCTTAGCAAAAGAAGAATGGGTGTCATCATAGATATATTCCTTGAATGCTTGAAAGTCCTTGTGTACCAAGACAAGCATCAGGGACAAAGTGATGTGGTCAAGTTCCAACCAGTCAGAGCACAGCTTCTCAGACAGTTGTGCACCATAGATGGAGGACCCATCAATGATGGTCCAAGTTCTGGTAAATATAAGAATGTTTTGGAGGGACAAAGCCTATTTGTATTAATTGGCATCACTTTTCCCCTCATAGATCTCACCAAGAAGACCACCCCCTGGAACTGGTCCCAATCCTGCCAGCTCACATTTGACTTGTTGAAGAAACTTTTCTTGTTGAAACCAGTTCTCCACTTCTTGGATTTCTTCTTCCCCTTTGCCATTGCTATGAATGCATTGAAATTCACATCTGGAGCTATCCTACTCCAAGCAGATGTCAACAGAGAATGGCAACCCTGCTCATACCTATCCCAATCTTTCTTCTCTGCTGAAAGAAATTATGACATCTATGACTGAGAGCTATTAGTCATAATCCATGCACTAAAATCTTGGAGACACTACCTCCATGGATCCACCTTTCTGATTCAAGTTTTTACAGATCACAAAACCTCACTTCTGCTCCTCCCAAAATCTCAACCTTGCAGACTTTGATCTCAAAATGATTCATGTCCCTGGATTCCAACTTGCAGAGCCAGATGCCCTCTCCTACCAACTGGAACTTTTTCCCACAAATGACAAAGACAATGAAGGGATCATCTTGCTGCCACCCTCCATCTTTATTAATGCCATTGATATTACCCTCCACAACAAAGTTGTATCCACCTCCCAAGGTGACCCCCTTATTCTCCAATGCCTCTAGTCCATGAATGAGAACATTTCTGCTGCATTCCACTCCTGCCTTGCAGATTGGCAGTATTCTGATAGATTCCTCCTATACAAGGGATGAATCTATATCCCTGCCACTAGCACCCTCCACCACAATATCCTCTGCTGCTGCCATAACCATGAAACTGTTGGATACCCCAGCTTCTTGAAAACCTGCCAACTTGTTTCTGTAGAATTTTGATGGCCTGGTCTTTCCACCTATGTTCAGAACTACTTTGAAGGTTGCATCACCTGCCAACAGAATAAGGCAAACATGCACCCCACCTCACCTCTGCTCCATCCTATTCCCTCCACTACATCCTGTCCATTTCAACAGATCTCCTGCAATCTCATCATGGACCTTCTCCTATCCAATGGCTTTGGTTCCCTCTTGGTTGTGGTCAACCAAGGCCTTAGGTAGGGTTCGTGCAACCCTGACATCCATGAAAAAAGCCATGGGAAATCCAACAAAGAGAACTATAAAAACCTTCCACATTGGACTTTTGGATAAGGTTATTTCTAACCAAGGTCCCCAATTCACCTCACTCTTTGCCAAAGAACTTGGAAAGATCCTAAATTATGACCTTTCTCTGTCCACCACTTATCACCCTCAAACCAATGGAGAAATCAAAAGAGTCAACCAGGAAACTGAAATCTATGTCCAGATTTTCTGCAGAAACAATCTGATCACCTGGGCACAAAAGGTCTCCCATGTGGAATTTGCCCACAACCACCAGTCCCACTCCATCACCCATCAATCACCATTCTATCTCATCATGGAATACGAACCCCATGTCCTACCCTCACTGATCCTGGATTTGAATATCTCTGCTGTAGAGGACCAGCTGAAACACCTCTCCATAGCAAGAAATGAGGCACTTGCTACCCATGAACTAGCCTGCCAGACCATGGCCTCCTGTTCCCACTGCCCCTTCCAATCTTTTAAGAAAGGGGACAACGTCTGGCTCAAGGCAAGGAATCTAAAATGTTCCATTGCCAATTTGAAATTTGCACCCAAGAGGGAAGGACCCTTTATCATCTCCATAGTCCTTTTCCCCATCACCTACAAACTCTGCCTATCCATGATCTGGAAGATCCACCTAGTCTTCCACGTCTTCCTCCTGTTATTTTACCACGAAAACTGTTACACTCAGTCCGTGGTTAGGCTACGAATGTAGACCTTCAATAGGTAGAGAGAAGGCTCAACAGGTAAGGTCAAGGATTCTGGGTCGAGCATTGACAAGGGGGACTCCTCTTAGCACAACAGACAAGGACGGTCATCAAGGGGATTCCTTGAACAATGGAGATGAGAGGTCGCAAGGGGAGGAAGCCCCGAAGTGATAGGTCGAGGGTCAAGGATAAAGAGAGGCTCTGAGCAATGCTCAAACCTTTCGAGGTTCCGAGATGAGAGGAGAAGGTTGTATACAGGTAGAAAGGTAAGATCTAGCTTGTTGTACATGGTATTGACATCAAGTTTAAATAAAGCTCGAAGTACTGTAGGCCAGGCGTAGATAGGGATGGGAACATAAAGTAGAAATGAAATAAGGCTATGTGAGGGATGTAAGGCTGATTACGAAGCAAGTAGGGAGATACGAAGAGAGCAGGTGATGACAAGAATGGGGTGAGTAATCAGCGAAAAGGAAAATGGGTCCGTTAAGATGTACTAAAAGGAAGGAAGGAAGAAGAAAACGTAACAAAAACCTGGTGTTACAACTCTTTTCTTTTCCTTCACATGTCCTTCTCTTCCGCTAGTCACATGCTCCTTTTACCTTTAACTCTTCACTTCATCACTGTGATCACCCGGATCACACTTCTATTTCACTGGACCCTCTTACCGAGTTGTCAGAACCCTGCTCGGTGCTTTTCCCATCTATGCATGACTCCAGATAACCCTTCGCCCCAACACCCTCATGACGTCGTTTCTCAGTCATCCTGTATAACTATCCTTTGCCCTTACTCCACCCTCCTCCTTTAGGTTCCTTTCTGTCATATATAAACCCGCAGTAGCACATCCAATGTCCTTAGCTTTGACCTACTTAGATCTTAGCCAATACACCTCGTTACTCAGAATCCCTGTGCTTCTAAGGTCCTCGTCCTACCTTTGAGTGGACGCTCCCTTGAACCCTTGATCTGGACCGTTGTCCGGATACCTTGTCAATAGTCCGCTGTGCCTGGACTTACCTTCGAACTCTTTGACCCAGACCATCATCTGGTTCCCCACACAGAGTGTGGATACTGGCCCATAAGCCCAGTTCCTTGCCCCTCATCACTTAGTTGCCTCGCCCCGTTGTCCTTCTAAGTCTATGCTCAATCCTACCCGGACCAAGCATAACACCTGGTATGTGGACCCAATTTCCCAGCTCCACCACCAGACCTTGTTGGTGGAGAAGAGGAATACAATATTGAAAAGATCTTGCATCACAAGGGTACTCCATCATGCCACTAGTTCCTGATCTAATGAAAAGGATATTCCACTGAGGAAGGCTCCTGGATCTTAGAACAGAACCTCAAAAACACCAAGTCCACTTTAGCCAACTATAAGAAGACCCACCCATCTGCCTTCTAAACATTCCAAAACTCCTACCTCCCCCCAAAACATGACCAACTACTCCTCTGTCTCCATTACATTTCATTCTACTTCTTCTGATTCTTCATTTAGTTTCAAATCTTGTATTCCAATTTCTAGACTTTCAGTAGCTACTGTTTCTGGGGTCTCCCCCCCACTTCCAAGCTATCCCTACATCCTGCCTGATGTCATATGGGACCCATCCAATAACAAGTCTGCCCAACTTCATCCATGTTCCCCCTTACATGAGAGGGACACTGATAGTTCCTCCTCTTCACTGTCCAGCCAGAGCTCTTCCCCCATGCCTAAAAAACATGTTCCCACCTTGGTTGCTAACCTGGAAGGAGCAGTCTTGGCTGTCAACATATCATTGGCTGCCCACTGACTCCAGGATGAGTTCCCAGACAAGTTCATTGTTAGTGGATTCTGATCTCACCTCTGAGATATCTGACTTGCTATCCCTATCTTTGCCCACCTCAATACAGACTCCCCCCTCTACTCCCTCTACAAGGCTTACATGCACACCTGCTGCATTGAGAACCTCATCCTCTTTACCACTGCCAATGCCCACAATACTCTATGGGGAACCCTCTTTAGGCAGATTCATGCAGACCTAGAAAAGGCCCTCATCATTGTCTTATACCAACTTGAAATGTCAGAGTTCCTTGAAGATATGGAACATTATATAAGAAAGTCTGCCAACTCTCCCCCTTATACCTCCTACCCCTCTACACCATCCACCACCATCTCCTCTTTCTTGACCAACCAAAAAAATATCATAGAATAGATAAAGGCCATCTGAACTGGGGCCAATGGTAACCTTCCCCTCAGACTCATTCATTCCTGCTATGTGGAAGCCTGCTACTAGTGCCACCAACTTAACAACATTTGGGTGGACTGCATATTTTATCAATGCTCCACATGTCTGGAATGGGCTCCTGGACACAACCAATCCTAGTACCCCTCCCACTCCTCACAATGTCCATTCATCTCCCACATCATCATCTTCCTGTACATCTCACTGGTCCAACCACTCCCAATCCCTCTTCCTTATACTTTGTGTTCCCTTCTTGCCTCTGCGCCCAGGGAATGAGGCCACAGAAGCTGGTGCCAATCTGCAACCCACTCTTACTGTCCATACTGCCACATCCACTCATCCACTGACCATGGCAATGATGACATTGACGATGTCAGATATGCCAACATCACCAGATTCCCTATCTGTAGATCAGACTACTATTAAAAAGGACAATAATTCACTTTGAAACACCCAAAGATCTTTAATGAGACTCTAGGCAAACACCAGGGATACTAGGAAGAGGAATGAAAGAGTGAACACTAGCTGTGCTCAGGAGTGGATCTCAAGGGAGAAAATCAAAAGAACTAGACTGGAGTTTATCCATCTAGTCCTTGGGGTTTATATACTATTCTACTGGTCGTACATGATTGTATCTAATCTATAGATACATATTCATATATGGTCATACCCTGTGCCCTAATGGTCAGGGGTTACCTTCATGAGAGTCTTCTAGACAAAGATTAAATATAGCTTTCAAGACTATATAAAATAAAAACAAAAAAAACAGTAATTAAAAGGGCTGTGAAGCATAGCCTTGTATAGGACAGAAATGAAAGAGAAGTTGTGCACAGCATGGAGATGAACATGGGAACAATATATCTATATAAGGAAATATTAAGGCACAAGTGTGCATTAGTCTCTAAGAGTGTTGCCTTAATGATTAAAGTCAGAGAGCATTAACCTTAACTGTAGAAGATGAAAGATTGGATTAGATTGGAATCTTATTCAGTACCTTTCCCATTCATATATTGTCATGATTGCATTCTATGATAACCTAACAAGGCTCAGTTACTACTGAACCTAAGAATAAAAAACATTTTTCTTCTTTCATTCTTATCTCTCTTTATCTTATCTTATCTTCTTATCTGATCTTATCCGCATCTTATCTAACATCTTATCCTTATCACAGGATTTAAAATTCTTTACATCATATAGCTGTGCATCTAGACTCTTGTACAGCCTTCCTTTTAATTTTCATGCTGTGCATCTAGACTCTTGCACAGCCTTCTTTTTTTAATTCAAATACATGCCTCATGCCTAGTGCTGTGCACTTCTAAACCCTTAGACACTTAGATCTTTCCCCTTTTAGATAAAGTGCTGTGCACTCTAGATCCATGCACTGCCCCTTTAATCTCCTTCTTTATATGCCTCTTTATGGTACTTATTAAACCTTGTATGCTTCCATTCTGCCATAGCCTGCTGTTGCAGCATGTCTTTCATTTTATCTATGCTTCTCTTCCATTTTGATGTCTGGTGCATCACATCCTCTTTAATCTCCATGCCTCATGTAGAATATGATGCCTGGCTATTTAACCTTATATAGATGTATCTTAGATTAGGTACAAATATGTACATACATAGCCTGAGGCTATATAAAGCCAGGAGCCTAGCACTGGAGTCTCCAGTCTAGTTCTTTTGGAGTTTTCCCCTAAGGCCATAGAGTGGACCCTTGTGTGATTGCCTGTAGCATGGGATTATCTTGAGCTATGATGATTCATCCTTATTCCCTTGGGTTTGATACCTACCTACCCCTAGTCTTAGTTCTTGGTCTTGAGGACCTACTATCTCCCTGCACTACTCCCTGGTACTACTTTAGAGTTGTTTCACTTTATAACATTGTCCCTTTGTCATCCTGTATTCTTACCCTTCTCTCCAGTTCCCTTTATTTCCCCTTGGATTCTGTCTCATCATATATAAATTTGATGTAACCTACTCAAGTCTTAGTGAATATAACTTGTTACTTGGAATCCCTGGCTTCCTAAAGTTGGCATCCTACTTTTGAGTGGATGCTTCCTCAAACCCTTTGACTTGGACACCAGTCCAGTCTCTTTGAATCCATGACCCAGACACCAATCTGATTGCCTTGACACCAGTCCACTATGTCCAGACTTTACTCCCAGAATCCCCACACAGTGTGCAGATACAGCCCTATAAGCCCCACCCTTGTCCCTTCATCACCTCACTGCCTTGCTCTTTGAGTCTATGCTTGATCCTACCTGGACCAAGCGTAACACAGAGTATCATCTGCTTCATTTGCACTCTCTTCATCAACATCAAAAAAATTGCTTAAAGGGTGACCTTTCATATCACTGCTTGTGGAAAACAAAACATTATCCTCAGTCTCTCCTGGCTGTGGAAAGCCAATGCCACCATAGACTGGCCCACAAAAACCCTCACCATCAACAAATCCACTAACAAGTTGAGAGAGCTCTACCTCACCCATGTCACCAGTATCCAACAACATGACTCCTTCTATAAGAAGACATCTCATGCCACTCCTCATCAAATCAACATCAACTCCATCACCCACATCCATCTTTTCTCCTACCTACAGGAAAAAACTGAGAACCAATACTTCTGACATGCAAAAGATAACCACACACTCTATCAAATCATCCACTGTGGATCTCACATCTTCCCTGCAGGATCCCCAATCATTGCCAAGCTCACCACAGCTACTGAACTTGCTGCAGCCATTGAAAAGGCAAAACCCAAGACCACCCTTTCTCCTAAATTCTCTGAATTCTCCTCCATCTTCTCAAAAGAAGTCACTGATCTCATACCTTCCTCCAGACCCTATAAACACAAAATTAACCTAGATGACTTCTTTGTTTACAAAGTTGGAAAAGTATATCCCCTTTCTCCTGATAAATGAAAAGCTACTGAAGCCTTTCTTGACAAAAATCTTGCATTTGGGAAAATCCACCCTTTGAACTCCCCCCAAGCCTCACTTTTCTTCTTCATTAAGAAAAAGGATGAAGGACTCCATCCCTGCCAAGACTATTACTACCTCAATGAACACACCATCCAAGACACCTACCCCCTTCCTCTAATCTCCAACCTCATTGACAAACTTAAGGATACCAAAATCTTCACCAAGTTTGATATTCAATGGGGATATAACAATATCCAGATCAAAGACAGACACCAATGGAAAGCCACCTTCATCACCCACCAGGAACTCTTCAGATTAATGGTTATGTTCTTCAGACTAACCAATTCCCCTACCACATTCCAATGCTTCATTAATGACTTGTTCCATGATATGATCACCAAAGGATGGCTCATCATCTATATGGATGACCTCCTTATCTTCTTCCCAGATGAACAAACCCACACTGAAAGAACCAAATGAATTCTCCAACAAATGGCAGAACTAGATCTTCACCTAAAACCAGAGAAATACACTTTTGCCACCCCCAAAATAGAATACCTTGGGATGGTTGTCCAACCTGGACAACTCACCATGGACCCTGTAAAATTCAATGGAATCACCAGTTGGCCAACCTCTGCAAAGGTAAAGGACATCCAATTTTTTCTTGAATTCACCAACTTCTGCCAGCAATTCATCTCCAACTACTCCTCCATCATCCAACGCCTCATTGATCTTACCAAGAAAAATCTCACTTGGAACTGGTCCCTTTTTTGCCAGACAGCCTTTGATGACTTCAAAGCCCTCTTCCTCACCACACCAGTCCTCCATCTCCCAAATCTCTCTGCCCCCTTTGCTATCACCACTGACGCTTCAAAGTACGCCTCCAGAGCAATACTCCTTCAAATCAATACCAATAGAGACTGGTACTCCTGCTCCTACCTCTCTCAACTGTTCTTTCCTGCTGAATGAAACTACAATATCTACAACAGAGGACTCCTTGCTGTTATCTGCATCCTTAAGTCCTGAAGATACTATCTCCACAGATCCCCCTTCCTGGTGCAGGTCTTCACTGATTACAAGAACCTTACCTATTTCCACAAACCACAGGCCTTAAACCACAGACAAGCATGATGGCTCCTTGACCTTTCAAACTTCAATCTGAAAATGATCCACATATCCAGAAAACTTCTCACTGGATCTGATGCACTCTCCAGACAACCTGACCTTCTCCCCACTGAGGAGAACGACAACAATGATGTCACCCTACTCCACCCATCCCTTTCTATCAATGTTATTGACTATGCCCTCTCCAACCAAATCAAATCAGCCTCCTTCTCCAACCCCCTCACTCTCCAAGCCTTCTAGTCCATGAATGAAAATATTTTACTCCTGACTGTCCAATTGGCAGTCAACTGAAGGTGTCCTCACCTACCAAGGATGTGTCTATGTTTCCCCTGATGAATCCCTCCAATACTCTATCCTAAAAAAGTGTCATGACCACAAAACCACCAAACATCCTGTTACGTTTTCTCTTTTTCTTGTGACATTTACAAACTTAATTTCCTTTCACTTGATTACTCATCCCATCCTTGTCATTATCCATTTCTTTTGTATCTTCCACTTGCTTCATAATCGAGCTTACATCCTCCACATAGCTTCTCTTCATTTCCGTTTCATTCCCCATTCTTATCTACACCTGCCCTAAATTACCTCAAGTCATACTTAAACTCAACATCGATACCATGTAAACTAAGCTAGATCTTACCTTTCTACCTGTATACAATCCTCTTCTCTTGTCTCAAAACCTCAAAAGGCTTGAGCATCGCTCGAAGGCTGTTACGGTCCTACCGTCACAAGATCTTTGCAAGACTTAGTCGTTTCCTTTTTCTTTCTTATCTTATCTGATCACGTGACTGATCATCTAATCTAATCATTCATCTTATCTATTAGTTTCACCTTCATACAGTCAAGACTCACGTCCTCTGACTTTAAACACTAAGGCTACGCCCTTAGAGACTCATCGCCCATTTGGTGCCTGAATTAATCCTTATTTAGTTACATTGTTCCCATGGTTATTTCCATGCTGTGCACATCTTCTTTTTCATTTCCGTCCTGTGCAAGGCTATGCCTCACAGCCCTTATTAATTACCGCTCCTTCATTTCCATTCTTCACAGCCTCGAAGGCTATACTTAATCTCCGCCTTGATGGCTCTCACGAAGGCAACCCCTGACCGCTAGGGCACAGGGTATGACTATATACGACTACGTATCTATAGATTAGGTACAAACATGTACACACAAGTAGATAGTATATAAACTCCAAGGGCTAGACAGATAACCTCCAGTCTAGTTCTCTTGAATTTTCCCTTGAATTCCACTCCTGAGCACAAGAGTGTTCACTTCTCATCACTTCTTCTCCTAGTATCCCTGGTGTTTGCCTAGAGTCCTATTAAGGATCTTTGGGTGTTTCAAAGGCCCTCCTTACTCTCAATCCCTTGACTTATCACTTTGGGCCTCTTCTCCCTTGCAATCCTTTGTCTCCATCGTCCAAGGAATCCCCTTGACAACCATCTTTGTCCACTGTCTAGGAGAAACCCCCTTCTGTCAGCATCTGACCAGAAACCATTGACCCTACACGCTAAGTCCTTCTACCTACTAGAGGTCTATGTTTGTTTCCTAACCACAGACCAAGCGTAACAAAAGATCTAGCTTCTCTCTCAAGGCTACCATTGTTGTAATTCCTCACCCACCTTGACCACCACGTTCTCTACATCCTCTCATCCCTGGGGCAACACTTATCAAGGATTCCTACCACCATGAAAACTCAAAACACCAAAGACCCCCACTCCCACCCCCATCCCCTCGCCTTCACCACCACCACCATCCTCCTCTCCCCCCTCCCCCATACCTTCGCCCCCACCCTCACCTACACCACCTCCTGTGGCTACTCCTGCCAAAGAACTCCACCTTGGCATCCCTAAAACCTATGACGGTGATGCCAAAACCTTTAAGGCATGGTTTGTCTCTGTCAGACTATACCTTATGATCAAAAACTCCATCTATGACTCTGACACCAAGTGGATCACATTTGTCCTGTCTTTCATAAAGAAGGGGACCACCCTAGGTTGGGCAACCACGTTTACCATGAAGCCATTGACAATGGCACCTTTGGAACCTTCTCCGATTTCACCACCAAGGTAACCAAGGTATTCCTGCCTAGCAACCAGAAAGGGAACACCCTTCTCGAACTCCAGACCCTCTCCCAGGACAAGAATGTCCTTTCCTATTTCAATGCATTCAAGAACGCTGCCCAGCTTAGTGAGCTGACAGACAATGCAATTCTGATCCACTTCTTCGCCCAAGGGCTGAAGAAACCCTTGAAAGACCACATCTTCTCCATGGACACAGTCTCCATCACC
>QFEI01000285.1:0-28061 GCA_003316145.1 Neoboletus magnificus | reverse complement strand
TGCGTTGCATCGTACCTTTGTCGGTATTCAATGCTGATGGAAGTGCCGCTGAGGGGGTAAAGTTTGGGTCAATGGGAGTGTCAATTCTGCCTTACGAAGGACTCACGACGGACTGTCGCTTCGTCTGTGGGTGGCTGGCAAAGAAACAAGTCAGCGGAATGGTTTCAGGGCAGAGATAGAATGTGGTATGAGACACATCCCTCAGCCGCCTACCTCGTGGACTGGTGGCTATCTTCACGATGCACGATGCAGGATAGTGCCGGAAATTGGAATAGTGCTGGCAGGCAATTGGTCTGGTGTGACGGATCTCGACGAAAGCAATCCTGAGAGCAGGGATTAATAACCCTGAAAGGCGTGGCAAATGACATCGAGGTAGACGTGAGGCGCCCTGGAGTGATGATTCATAACTCATATCGATCCTCAGCCACGCAAGAACTGATTATCGGAGGCGGCGTCATAACCCTGACTCCCTGAGAGATGTGGCAAGTGACAACAAGGTAGACATGAGGCAGCCTCGAGTGATTCATACCTCGTATTGATCCACAAAGCCGCCGCGAAACCTGGTTATCCGAGGTGGGTTTCATGTGAGTATCTCTGGCTACGTTCCCGATCCGTCAAAGCTTGATCACTGAGCACTGGCCTTTGCCCGTGAAATTATGCAGTCTGTGTGCTTATTCCACCGAAACGGGATGTTCTATTACGTAAATATTTATCATGTACATTCTGTTGTGCTGGGTATGGACACGCCAGCTATGAATTTTGCTCATTCTATCATAATAGCCTCCACTTGCGGAAGGACTCGCGGTGTGGAACGATAATCAGAATCTGGTGGTTACCAAAACAGACCGTCAAAACTGAGTTCACTGAACAGCCTGATTCAAGGAACGTGCACAGCTAGCACCACACCCGTACCGCAATCTCGTCCTCTCCTACTCCTTCCTCTCCTCCCCCTCTCCTCTCTCCTCTCTCCGCTTTCCACCCCGTTGCCACTAGATACGATCCTCGTGAAGAGACCCCGTTAAAGTTCCGACAACATGGGGCTGAAGAGTTGGTTCAAGCGTACAGTTGGTACAACATTCGAACTGAAAGCCGATGATATAGTGGTATTGTATGTTGTCGGAAGGATATCTAGTCTTATTCCACACTGACCTGCGATTTTTACTCAGTATGGTGGGCCCTTCGGGCGGCGGAAAGAGCGGGGTACGACCTTCCTCTTCGTACTATAGTTGAGTTCCAATGGCCTCGAAGTTCGTGTCAGCAGCGACAGAAAGCGGTTACATCAAGGTTGGCAAATCCCTTCAACCATGCACGACAGAAGTACAGGCAATCAGATGCGAATTAACTGACGAAGCAAGGACTACGTTACGGGCCTCGGAAAAACAAAAATTCATCGTATTCGTAGACACGCCATCCTTTCTCAGTGCCACCCGCAATGAAAGAGAAGCAGAGGAGAATACGAGGCTGTGGTTGAGAGAGTCAAAGTAAGACTGCCTGGGCTTCTTGGACGCGACAAAAACCAATAACCCGTCTGTTCAGATCAAGGGCCACCCTTGTCGGGACCATATACGTGGATAGAATCGCAGACGTCCCCTTTCGCAACGCCACTACCATTCAGGAGCACTTGAATTGTTTCGCCCGTACTTTCCCGAGTCCGCGGGATTTGGACTTCTGTCTCCCTCTGCGATTGCGTGGTGTCCTCAGCTACGACTTCGAGGAAGGCATCGTCAAGGACGACAAGGTTTCATCTCGCAAAGATGCGTTCCAGCAGCACATCCGTGCAGTGGGTCCGAGCTTGTTTCAGGGGCGCGGACGGTTGGAATGGAGTACCTCCTTTCATCCCGAATGTTTACAACGGGATAAACAAGAAGAAGCTTGGAATGCTGTAGTGTCACTTTTCACCCAAACCGCCTGACAGAAGTGACGGGTAGGAATGACCGACGGTAGTACTGCCTGTAGGGACCCAGAACGCATGTACCAATCAGTTTAGCCTTGATTCAGAGCACGAGGGCACACACTCTACATTAGATTTATGAAATGGACTACGAACTACTACTATATATATACATCACGATGGCAGAGTTACCGTCGGGAATTCCCGGTATAGCGATCGGTACAACAGGCTGCAGAAGGTGGATCGAAATATTCTGAGAACTTGATGAACCCGTCATGCAACACAATAGTATCAACAAGACTTGTCCAAAAAAGAAGACATTTATTGATCAATATGTGAAGGCATCACACGCTGCGGCATTCTCTGACCCGTGCTCTGGTGTGATGGCAGGGATTGCTGGCTCACTGGCAGGCGTCGGGACATCGTTGAGTTCAGATGTGAAGGTTGAGACAATTTAGCGTACTTCTGGACCCGAGTTTCCAGATGCAAGAGTCGTGGGGAAAACTCCTACTTTTTCTATCGACAACATGTCGGTCGTCGGGGGTGAGCGCTTGAGCGGTCGTTCGTTCCGGCCGTGTTAGACGTTGTGGACGACGATGATTTGGACGGGAATGTGTAAAACCATCCTGGTTTGTCATTGATTACAGTCAACGAAGGGCCCTGGTATCATCAAGTTGCCAATGAGCAAAATAATACACAACGGTCGGCTTGTTGTGGTCAGATCTTATCTTCCTGATACGAGCTACTAATGAGGTAAAAGAGGCAAGACCGTCTCTGCCCAGTAGTAATACCGCTTGGGCCACTAAGTCGCCTCTCACCGCTCAGCACTCAATAGGTACGCAGCTACTCACTCAATTCTCTCAGAGCCCGATCTCACTTTGCTTTGTACAGCGAATTCTATAGTCCTCGCATATCCATTCAGGCTGGCATGCCAATAGTATACAATCTGACCCACATATTTGCTAATTTGTGGAACAAAGTCAAGCGAGACTCATCCGCCCAGACACTGCATATCTCTGAAGAGGATATCGTGATATTGTACGTTCAAGAGTCATCATGGATTCTATCCATCCCTGACGACGAGTCGTCCAATCACTAGTGTAGTGGGGCCTACAGGATCCGGCAAAAGTTGGGTGCGTGCGTTGCCTTGTTTCCCGTGTGCCGGCTTTTACTTCCGACCCATCTCAGTTCACCAAGGAGGCAACGAAAAGCGAGTTGGTGAAAGTCAGCAGAAACTACCATCCCTCCACTTCACATGTTCAAGCGATTCGATGTGAATTGACCGATGAAGCGAAGACGGACCTGAAGGAGGGGATAAAGGGTATTGTATTCGTCGACACTCCTTCCTTCCTCACTGGATGCGACGATCTCGATGCACAACAGGAGATTGAGACATGGCTCAATCGGACAGAGTAAGACTGATCCTGTTTTCTTGCTGTGATTTGTACCCAATTGTCATCAGATACAAGCCCCGACATGTCGGGGTGATTTACATGCACCGAATCGAAACCGACCCCTCACTCGAACCTATGCAAAGCCACCTCCGGGAATTCGCCACCATTCCTCGGATCGGCCGCGCCCTGCAGCGCCCGCAGCGAGTGCACATCGTCGTAAGCTACGACAGGACTTCAGGAAACATCTCCGACTCCAAGATCACGGAGCGCAGATCCAGACTTTGTACCCAGATGGACTCCCTAAAGAATTCCACATGGCAGCCTTCAATGCACCAGAGGCTTTTCCGGGGAGAACCAGAGGTGGCGTGGAGAGCTGTAGAGGAGCTCCTTATAAGAAACTGATTACGGTGGTTTTGGCTGCTTGGTCTTAGAGTCATAGCCATTATCCCTGGCAGCCGCAATGATTCTTATGGATTACGAGCGTGTTTCCAGAACGTAGTAGAATACAAGTTATGGTGTCATATTTTGCGTGGTAAATTACGAGCGTCATAGCATTAAAGTCACCCTACTCAGGCGACCAGCACCATTGACATTTCAAGAGCACGGGCTTCATGAACCAGGGACCAACGAACGGCTGGCAATCATGAAGATTGACTCGCGGTTTCGGATTGCTCCAAGTCTTCTCGTGATTCTTCATGAACGACCGGGTTCTGATGACATTCGCATTGCCGCTGCCGCAAGGCTCAGAAAACGTTACAGTGACTCGAGGGAACGTGCATACCGATGTTGCGCTATTACGTAGCTCCGTCAGTTGTTCTTCGAGACGTGCGACAGCTTGACGATTGTCCATGGCAAGCTTGACCTTTTCTACACCGTCAGCGAGTGGGAAACTGGGCGACCAAGATGATCGTACTTCAAGCTTATTGTACATATCTTTGATCGAAGCTGTGCACGCCGTCATCGCCTGGATATCCCCATCGTGCAGGAAGAAGCGAGCAATAGTGCCTCTTTCCCTGATCTTCATCACGATCTTTTGAAGACCGATGAGCTCTCTAAAGTGGTCATCATTATGCGCCTATCCCCTTGGCTCCAGTCATTCGAGGTGACGTACCTTTGAAAAGATTTCAACGCTCTCTTCATACCCCAGGACAGCTGGTGGGAATCCCCTGCATATTGTACGATCTCCTCTAGCAACCATCCGGAATTCTCTACTACTTGAGCGATCGCATGATGTGTGCCACCCATTCCCTTAGAAACCTCTAAGAACGGCGCTTGGTTCCGATGGGTAGAGAGTACTGACCTGGATCATTTGAGCTATTTGCAAGACTGTTCCGATTGATCCCCGGAGCATAGGGATAGGGACTATGTCCGCCACTTGATAGGCAATCCTAAGACCTGTGATCGTGGCCACGAGTGCATTTCTGCAACCAGTGACACTACAGCCCGAAGAGGCGCTCTCAGCTAGGCTGGACGAAATTCTGGAATCACGGGAGGCAATGCTTGCAGTGTCCACCGACGAAACCACAGACCAGCTGGTTTCAGAAGGCGTGATCGTTAAGGACTTTCTCGGGATGGCTTTCCGCCAAGGGTTACCCAGAGGACCGTTGGGTTTCCGACGGGCCCCGTTACGCATCTTCGCCCAAGCCTTTTTAAACTCTCCTACAAGTTGGACGAGGGAACGGAGCAAGGTTTTTGCTGCAGCTGTTTCGTGGAGTAGCAACTTGCGGTCAACCATTTCCTGTTGAATTTGCAGTGATGTGCGTCTCTCCAAGTCGAAAAGATCGATGATTTTCCAAGCCGATTCGCGGGTTCCTTCGTAACGACAAGTGCGCGAGCCGAAGCTTATCATACCCTTCCAGAAGCTCGAGAGAAGCTCCTCTTCCCTCGCGGAACCAATTTCTTGGTTTTCGACCTCGTCCCACATCGTTGTGACGAGGACGACGTTCTTCAGGCTATCGTTACCGCACAAGTCTTGGAATACAACCAGATTTCTGAGAGGGGTTCCCGCCACTCTGACATCCGAAATGCGGTGGAGGTACAGAAGACCCGAAAGCTTGATATTTTTCTGGTATCTGTAATCGTCGAGTCAGGCGAAGTTCGCTCCGCGTGGAAAACACTCACGTGTTCTTCAGCCAATTGGCTAAGATTCTTAGAATCTGGGTGTCAGAAAGGTGTGTGTCGTCGAATCCGGGGGTGTCTACTAAAACAATATTCCGACGACCATCAGGGTGGGGACAGCGGACGGACTGCAGCGCTCGTGTCCTGGATCTCAAGTCGGAGCCTATCACAGCTTGCTCCTTCCCAGACGCTTTGTTCACGAACTGTGAATGTCTGAGTCTCGATGGAGTGTGGAATCTGACGACTAACTCACCGAGCTCTTGCCCGCTCCTGTGGGTCCCATAACCCTAATGGAATGAGTTAAAAGCGAAATAAAGTGTAGCTCTAGGAAAACATACGCGATCACTATATCACCTTCATCGAAAGAATTGTGATGGTCGGTTGACAAGGCCGTGATGCCATCAACAGCATCACAATCCGGAAAGGTGGATTCAGGGAGGTTCAGAGGACATGGGTCACTGTAGGACGCGACATCGGATGGGGGAAGTGGGAGGGGAGCAGCGTTAAGGTTAGGAGCAAAGTTATCCCCGGATCCGCCCCTAGATGGGGCTGGGGTTGCGGGGTTGGTTCTACGTTTCGATGGGGGGATCAAGCCCCGGCGAGAATCCTTATCGCGATTCCTAGCTAGAATGGACATTGAATGGGGGAAGGGTAGGACCACCTCGAGTGTGGACTCTGTGGATACCAGGTTACAATGATTTCGGGACAAGGGACTCGGTACTGGATCAGAGCTAAAAAGACTCGATGACCGCAACACTGACCCTCCCCCGGGCGCTAAGTCATGGTCGTGGAACCCGCAGGAGTTACGAGCCCTCCCCACTAATCCATGAACAGCTTACGCCCGATGTCGGACATTTGATGGATTGATGAATAGCCATATCGACACGCAAGAAACGTGTATGGAGGATGGTTGAGAGGAAGGACGGACCCTGTGGGGAATCGAGATTCATACCTGCCAGGGTCGGATACTCTCAGGTATTCGAGCAAGCCAGACTGTCGCTGAACCGAACAGATGTCGGTCCTACCAGGAGTCCTCTTTGTCAGTGGTGTAAGGCTACAAGGTCGTGCACGCACTGCGCCGCATCCGGTTTCCGACTGCTCACTTTCTGTAAATAGCCGCTCGAGGCTTATTCCCACTCCACTATTACCCACATGTGCAAACCCTTGACCTCGCTGATCTTGTCAGGGTGCCTTCTGCTTCCATCGCAGAACCTTCATCCGCCAAGATGACATGCGTATCAACTTGAGGCCGCTTCGTGTTTGCACCCTGTCCAAATTAATCAACCCATATCTTGACGTTGTATCCCATCGACCGATCAGCACTGGATTCTTTGACCCCATGCCGCATTCACCAAGTTATTGCTGTGTACTTTGGGGCTTCAGTCACATCATGCTCCCAGTTCAATGGCGTTCTTCAGGAGCAGACACACCGTATGATGCCAGCTGCCAACAGCCTTTGCAACTCGTTTTACGTACAGACGATCGAGGTTGTATACGCACTTGATCACGGTGCTTGACAATACATGTGATTGTGAGTAAATTTGAAAACGATACACATTTCTTCCTGATCATCCCTGACAGGAAAAAGGTTCTTTTCAGATTAAGTTAGGATGCAGTCTGCTGCGTGTATCTTCCAAGCCGAAATCAAACGAAGCCCGCTCGAAGTAGCAAATCCTCTTCAACCCCCTGCCCAGCAGCCGCATCTCAGGGCGCCACACGCCAAAGGAACGCGGAATGGCTAGCAAATCCTGTAAACGCGTGTTCTGCACGACTGGTAACCTCCCACACGTCACTAGGAATGGAATCCGAGCCATAAATCCATACGTCGTAGAGGCTTTAGGGGCACGAACAACGTGCGAGGCTGCCTAAATTACCCAGCTTTGGAGAGCTCGGCGATCCAGTTTCGTTTTCTCCTACTCAGTGACGTTCACTGTCGACGACTCTACCAAAAATATCATGTTCAGAAACAACAGCTTCAAGGCGGATCCGAATGACATTGTTATTGTGTGAGTATCCTCGTCCAGGGTCGTCGTCCCCGTTCTGATTCTGAAAAACAGTATCATGGGGCCAACGGGCTCCGGGAAGAGTAATGTGAGTGGATCACTGGTATCCTTGACGTCGAATTCTCATGTTAAGAATGTTCAGTTCATCAATACCCTCACCGGGAACGCAGAGCAACGCAGAGCGGGTAACCTCAAGTCCGACACCAAGGATGTCACTCCATACCCTATCCCGTACAATGGTCTCCGTCTTGTGCTCGTCGACACCCCTGGATTCGACGATACCTATCGTTCAGACTCCGAGATTCTAAGAGTAGTTGCCGACTGGCTTACGCAGAAGTATGTCATGTTTTGAACATTTTCTATCCCCCCCTAACATACAAAGGTATGCGAACGGCGAGACGCTCAATGTCGCTGGGATAGTCTATCTCCACCGAATCACCGACAATCGTATGTCCGGTTCTGTTTACAAGAATCTCCAGATGTTCGGTCGGCTTTGCGGAAACGTACCTCTACATCGAGCGCGTCTGGTCACGACCATGTGGGACAAAGCAAAGGACCAAACAGTGGCAATAGGCAGGGAGAACCAGCTCAAAAGCGACTTTTGGCGGCAGCTGCTGGAGGAAGGCGCCGTTGCTAAGCAGTTCAACAATACGAACAAACGTGCATGGGAAATCGTACGCGAGCTTACAGTGCTCGAAAAAGGTCGAGATGAGCTGCTCCTGCAGGAAGAACTTGTCGGACAGCACAAACGTCTGAACGAGACGGAGGCAGGCAAGGTTCTGTATTCTCGATTCCAGCAACTCCTTGTAGAGCAGAAGAAGACGCTTAAGGATCTCGCGGACGAGGCAAAGCTGGCGAACGATCCAGCTCTGGCCAGGAGTCTTCAGGAGGAATATGAAAAAATTAACGCGCAGTTACAGAAGACGTTCGAGGAGATGAAGGAGATGAAGATTCCACTCTCCAGGCGCATTCTCCTCTGGCTCTCTGGACGGAAATCCCGTGGAGTAAGTCCGCTCGCTATGTTGCTTTCACGAAACTCTGATCGAACGCCACGTTTTATAGCAAGCTGTCAAACTTGGGGATGAGTCCCGCTGATCTAGCTAGCTTTGTTGCCCTCCATGAGAGTCGGCCTTCCACACTCAATCTTCTGCGTATTCAGCCATTAGTTCTGATCAATCTTGTTTACATATCCTGTTATCCGCGATTCCGTAATAAGTCTGTACTACAGCCGTACCGACTTATGGCAAATATAAAATGACATGTCTGGCTCAATGAACGGCCTGTCTCAGATGCACACCGGATGTAAGATACTTAATTGAAAGATATCCGATAAAGATCGTGGCTGCAATGAAGGCATGCTTTAGTATCGTCGGGGATTTGTGAACCCCCGATCTAACCATCTACTGAATGCAATCCGATTGCCGAGCAGTAGTGTTTGTAAAGGCCATATACACTACGTGCATAGGGAAAGGTGCCAATGAAGGAGGCGAGTCGGATTTCGGCTCGCGGCCAGACACATGAGGCAGGAAGATCGGATCCATTGAAGGTTGGACCACTGGCACTCCCTTTGCGCTAACCTATATTTACTGGGGCTATGAATTACGATGACTGGTACACCTTCCGATATCGCTTCGACACCCGGAAACGATAGATTGGGGGCATGATATTCGTGTGTGTACCATGCTTTGAGCTTTAGCAATAAGTCAATATGACTGAACGACTCGGTTCTTCCAAACAGCGTGATAGGACCGACGGGATCCGGAAAGACTAATGTGAGTCCAGAAAGTTTCAACGTCCACTTCTCACAATGAGAACTATCAGTTTATCAACGCCCTCGCTGGGAAATCGGGAGACGGTGGGGCAGCTGATCTGAGTGATGGCACCCGAAGAATCACCTCTCGCATGGTAGAACGTGATGATCGACGTCTAGTCTTCGTTGATACTCCGGGCCTCGATAGCACCTATTTGTCGGATGCAGCGATAATCAACCTTGTAGCCAGATGGTTAGAAAACAGGTATGTGATTATTCACTATGTTATCGATGTTCTAATACGTGCAAAGCTATCGAGCCAACATTGAAATAGGGATAATCTACCTTCATCGCATCACCTACACTCGCCATCCCGTCGCTCCTCAAGAACATATTGAAATGTTTCGTAAGCACTGCAACAGCGTGTCTGTGCGTCAGATATGTCTGGTGACAACCATGTGGGACGACGTAGACGACACAGAGGAGGCGGAAAACCGAGAGAGGTTTCTAAAAGAGGACTTTCAGAAGAGAGGTGTTCGCCAAATCTTCAAACGATTCGACAACCAGCGTCCTTCCGCATGGGATGCCGTAATCGAACTTATTCAAGGTCCGTGCCATATGGCTCCGTTTTGCTTTCTCATTCTGCACGACTATGTGGCCGTAATTTAGACCGTCCTGCAAACACCACGGGCTTAACAGCCGAAAACGATAAGCTGAATGACATGGTATTCGTGCATGTACCGCTTCTTCGAGCTGATAATCCGACATGCTGACCAAGTCCTAATAAAGTGTTATGGGACCAACAGGATCCGGAAAGACTAACGTGAGTCAAGAGCTTGTTGGCGTTTAATTCCCACGTTGAAAACCATCAGTTCATCAATGCCCTCACTGGGGTATCGGATGACAGCGATGCAGGTGATTTAGTTGCCGGCACTCGATCAGTAATCGCTCGCGCTGTGGAACATGACGGTCGAAATCTTGTCTTCCTCGACACTCCAGGGCTCGATAGTACATATTTGACGGATGCAGTGATATTATCTCTTGTAGCGAATTGGTTAGAGACAACGTGCGTGATTGTCTCCTTGAGGAACCTCGCCCATTACTACCCTGACGTGCGCATAGCTATCAAGCGAACATCGAGATAGGGATAATCTACCTCTATGGCATCACCGACAATGGCAATCGAGGTTCTCCGCATCAACATACTGAAATGCTCCGTAAGCAGTGTAGCAGTATGACCGTGCGTCAGATATGTCTGGTGACAACCATGTGGGACGACGTGGACAATACAGCAGAGGCAGAGATGCGAGAAGAGTTCTTGAAAGAAGAATTCCAGAGGAAGAACGTTAGCGAAACCTTCATCAGATTCGACAACCAGCCTTCATCCGCCTGGGATATCGTGGACACGCTCATCCAAGGTGAGTCGCTTTCACCACCACCTTTTTCCTCTCCACACCGCCTTATGTCAACGACTTAGACTATCCTGCTACCACCATGGCTCCTAACCATCTCACCTTGGAAAACATGGTTTTCTTGTATGAGCCACTCATTCCGGGACCTTGTCAATATACTGAATAAGCTTTGTAATAGTGTTATGGGACCGACCGGATCCGGAAAGACCAATGTGAGTGAGAATTCGTTGATGTTCGATCCTCACCTTGAGAGCTCTCAGTTCATTAATATACTCACTGGGTCATCGAGCAATGGTGGTTCGGCTTCATTGTGTGCTGACACTCGAAGCGTCACCCGTCACGTGGCAGAATGCGATGGTCGGGATCTGGTCTTCGTCGACACTCCGGGACTTAATAGCACCTATTTGCCGGATCCAGCAATATTTATGCTTGTAGTCAAATGGTTTAAAACTAAGTAAGTGATCATTAACTACTGCAAGAATCCTAGCTATTGATGTTCTGACATGTGGAAAGCTATCGACCCAACGTCGAGATTGGGATAATCTACCTCCATCGTATCACTGACAATCGCGTTCAAAGCTCCCCATATGACCATATTGAAATGTTTCGTAAGCAGTGTGGCGGCGTGGCTGTACGCCAAATATGTCTAGTGACAACCATGTGGGACGACGTAGACGAGACAGAGGAGGCAGATATGCGAGAGGAGTTTCTGAAGGAAGAATTTCAGAAGAAAAACATTCGTGCACTCTTTAAAAGGTTTGACAACCAACGCTCTACTGCTCGGGATATCGTGAGGGAGCTCATAGCAAGAGAAGCGCGTCTATTCCAACAAGAACTGGAAGATCAAGAAAGACGTTCAAACGAACCCGGTACTGCGAGGGAATCGTACACCCGGTTGCAACAGCTTCTTTCACAGCGAATGGAAGTGCTTCAGCACCTCATCACTCAGGCGGGCGCAGCGGGAAACGTGTCCCGTGTTCAGGACTTACAAGCAGACCTTGACAGACTAGACGCCCAGATACGATTAACTTTTGAAGAGATGCGAGAGAGGAACGCTTCACTTGTGAGGCGCGTTATCCAGTGGCTGGCCCGGAAACTTGGTGCAATGGCAAGTGTTCCTTCCTCTTTTTTCGCCGCCAGCTATCCTGAGGCAAATACTTCCTCAGGATAATACTTAGTTGTTTGTCCGTGCAAGAAATTCGTTGAGCCGTGATACACATATTTGGGATAAGGATACACTGCTGTATTGACGAAATTAGCGAATGGATGACGTGCAAAGAATCATGGGCACCTGGGCGTCGCATGGACCCTCCTAGTGTCCAGGATGGACTGCGCCAGGCCATATACTAGGTCATTTCAATGTTAAGGTGTAACGACAAGGTCGCAGACTTACACTAGTATGATGGAAAGGAAACGCACCGAAGCTCAGGGACTTGGCAACCGGACTCGATTCAGCCGAAAGCGTTAGTAAAGCTAGCAAGCTTTGAGCAAACCAAACGAATGTTAGTCGACTTAGTCAATCGTAGTGGTGAACAGAGGATGAATCTAAGCTGAGGAGCATGAAAACCACGGTCCATTCGATGACAGGCCTTCGCAACGTCACACTACCTCGTGACACTGTGACATGATACTTACGGTCGACAGTGGGGATACGGTGAACATGAGGGAGAACAGGTGTCAGGCCTTCAGGGGTCGCTTCTGGAACATGCCGAAGTAGCACGAGAGGCGACGTGAGGGTAGCCTTCTTCAGCCTTTTGTCAGGAAGGAAGCAGAACAATTCCGTTTTCCTCTGTCTCACCCTGGCTGGTATAGTGCCCGGAGAGAGCAAGGTGAGTGGAGTCAGTCGTCCAAAATCCGACTCCAAATGTAATGATTATTTTAATGGAACAATTATGTAGTAAAGGTTTCTATGCATAGCTTCCACTTTGCTTGTGAACAATCCAAGTATAGCTCGCACAACAAGGTAAATGCTTCAAGCAGGGTATCAAAAGCTCAGAGATCCTACGGAATGGCCCAGTTTTCCAGGCTTCCCACGGAACAACCAGCCGTTGGCCCTTTGTAACTTGTAAGGTTTGATTGAAGCCATGGTACGTCTATATTTAATCTCAAAAAGCAACCACTCTTTTATGATCGTGTACTATTATTGTCGTGAATGTGAAGATACAAAAACGGGATATTAGGTCCTCATTCTTACCTGATCCTGGAACAGAATCGTGCTTCTTTTGAGCTGTTATGGACTTGTGATATCCGAAACCAACTGAAGCTCGTTCGAGGGATATCTGACGCCCTTGCGCACAGCGATCATCTCCGGGTCCCCCGTGTGGAAGGAACAGGGCATGCCCTCCCTGTTTTGTATGAATCATGATCTGTGTCAAGTCGACACGTGTTTGTGGGAACGAGATCAACATCTGGTCGCAGGTGAGTCGAGGAACGTGTGAGGATACTTAACTCTGCGCCTTTGGGCCCCGCTTGCAGTCCCTCTCCTCCAACCGATAACCTTTACAACTATCAATCCCGCCAAGAGACTATGGTGAAGGACATCTACCGAGGAAATCCTAATGACATTATCATCACGTGAGTACCATTATCAGATCAGGGCTATGATCATCGTACTGAAGTACGTAACTAGTTTTTTAGGACCAACAGGATCTGGGAAAACCAATGTGAGTGGTAATCTTGAGGCCGCATTTTTGTACTGAGCACGATCAGTTCATCAACACATTTACTGGGGAGGAAGAGCAGCCCGGAGCTAGTAGCCTCAAGCCCGATACCCAGAGTGTTACCCCGCATACTATCGTGTACGGTAATCATCGACTCGTCTTGCTCGACACACCCGGGTTCGACGATGCCTCTCAACCGGATAGAAAGGTATTGATGAACATTTCCGGATGGCTCAATCAGAAGTAAGTCATATTCCGAACATATTTCATCTCCCCTAATATATACAAAGGTACCCAGACGGCACCACGCTCAAAGCCAGTGGGGTAGTCTACCTCCACCGAATCACCGACAATCGCATGTCCGGTTCCGTCTACAAGAATCTCCAAACGTTTTCTCAGCTTTGCGACAATATACCTCTACATCGAGCGCGTCTGGTCACGACCATGTGGGACAAAGCAAGGAACCGAGTAGTGGCAGAAAACAGGGAGAGCCAGCTCAAAGGTGACTTCTGGCGGAAACTGCTGGAGGAAGGTGCCGTTACTAAACGATTCGACAATACGCAAAATTGTGCACGAGATATCATACGCGAGCTTATAGGCCCCGCAGCAGGTGGAAAATTGGATGAGCATAACATCCTTAGCGGAATAGATGCGGACGAGGCTGCAAGCCACGTCAGTGCTTTCCTCTCCGCAAAGGAGGTTAAAGGCTGAAACATGGAACGTTGACCAGAGAATTGTGGTGTACGGTTATAATAAACATTTGAGGAGATGACCAATGTGGAGATTCCCATTCTCCAGGCGCACTTTTGGGGGGCAGAAATCTTGGGTAGGCTAGCCTGATGACTCGTTTGCTTGGGATCCCGATCAAATGCAGCATTTCATAGCGAACAATTATCCGTTGGCTTGGTTCGTTCATCGTTACTACTATCCACCATACGTCTGCCTTCCCGAATCCCCACCCTCTAGATAGCCCTTGGATTAAGGCATAGATAGGCTGCAGTCAACCTTATGTCTTATATACCCCACCGGATCATATCTGTAGATATATCAGAAGTGCCACAGACTCCAGAGGTAAATGAATACGCTCGCATGTCAAGCAAATGACGAGCACCGACCGTGGTGTTCCGACCATCCCTATTAGCAGGTATCACATCGCAACAGGGATAGCACTTGTGCCGGATTTGCCTTACCCCCCGGTACAGACTCTCGAGCCCGAAAAATACTGAGCTGGCCCTGTGATGGTCATTAGCACGGATTTTTTTTAAACAAATTGGGGTGTCTGCCAGTGATAGCTGAACTCACGCACCAGCGACGCGGAATGGCAAGTCCGGTTCACTGATACTGCACAACGTCGGGATATAGTCTAGCGACCAGCCCGTCTATAAGGCAAGCTGTCGATACTTCCCTCATAGATGGGCTGGTCACCAGACTAGTCGGGATACGCCCTATTGTGTTCAGTTGACTTGAATATTAGGACAGACCTCAACTACCAAAGCCCCACCGTCTGCGCTGGCTCCAGACCTACGGTTACAAACCATGAGTCACATAGGACTAGAGGAACAGCGCCATTTGGAGCCTCGGATGAGGCAACCTACCGATCAAAGCTGTGGCGGTTCACAAGCCCAGGTTGCGAAGGTCAGAATCTCGATAGGTGGAATGAAACTTGCTCGTGCCGTGGACAATTGGACACAACTGCGACGGAGTGTCTCACTGCACTTGACTTCACCACTTACTTGAGTGAGGAATGGCACCCCGCTTCTGGCCAACTGCTGGTACCAGGACACGATGTCCTTTTCTGGCACTCCTGTTCGCGTCTTGAGGGTCAATTAGCTTCATTGTCTGACTGACAATGATACCGAATTCGGCCGCGAAAAAATTATTGCAATCACCCCTTTATTCTGAGGTTCGTGATTCGTAATCAATTAAATAGTAAACATTAACCGCGGACTGATGATTTGACATACGGTACATGCACAAATACCAGTTAGTAGCAACGGATCTGAAAAGTGTTTATCGTACACTGCAACAGCGGGGGAAAAAAATATTGGATGATATATGTAGGCCATGTTCATGCATCGGCATACCGGAATCTTACTCCATTATCCAGAGCAGCACGAGCATCGACCACACGTGCGTCAGCAGAGTATGTGGCCACTGCACCTGCATTTCGGCATGCACTCGATCTCACGGCATGCCGCCCATAGGCGTCACTCCGAGCAATCTCTTTCCCACAGCCCTGGCACCCCCACATCTCCCCAAGGTGAATACTTACAATATGCCTCGCAACTGACTCCTTCAGCATCATCTTTCCGCAGCAGGACCAACGACACTCGACCCTGAGTTTGTCTCCCCCAGGCTTTCCTCCGTGCCACTTCTGGATGTGTGAGTTGATGGAGGACCTGTCGCCTTTGATCCAGAGGTGACATGGCATATGATCTTCCTCCCAGCAACATTGATGAACGTTGAGCTTTCCATTTGGTTCCGTCAGACCCTTCATAAGTTCTTCTTCATCGAGCCACAACCCGCCATGCTCAGTCGCACGAGCGCCTTGTCTGCGGCGAGACGAAATAGTAGAATCCTGATGTGATATGAGACGAAAGCAGGGATCCGGTCCAAGGTACGCAGTTGACGCTGGGTGAAGCGACGGTGGAATGAATGACTGGTGTGAGGGAAGGGGGTGTGGGATAAATGGGTCTGTGACGTTGTGGCTGTTTGGTGCGCTTGGGAGGTGGGAAAACGCCATGTGTGGAGATAAGGAAAGAGATTGGTATGTGCTCGACTCGTTGAGAAGATGATGGCCGAAGTCGCAGAATTCTTGCTCTATGAGGGGCACTCGCAGGTGTCTGTCTGACGAATTCGACCACGATGGCCTGGGGGTATCGAACGCCGCGTGATTATCATAATGGATACCATATAGATTCATGTCGTAGGCAGAATGGGAAGCCGATGTCAGACCGTTCCCGTGGATGCCGTTTACCGCATTGGGCGAGGATGTGGTTGGTGGTGAGTCCAGGCCCATTTGCATACCAATCTGCCCCCAAGATATAGGGTTGTATTGTGTTTGTCTGTCACGAATCATAATGAGGCACGAAAACTGTATAGAATCCCACAGATACCTACCGGTCTGCAGGAGTGGAGGTAAAGGGCGCAACCCTGGCACAACCACAGGAAAGAATCAGACCAGCAAGCATGGTTAGCTCGAGTGTCTTACAACACTTGATTTATATCCCAGAGGCATGGGGTATGTGGACGTGTATTTTCGAGAGTCAAATGTTCTGTAACGCCTAATTGAAGGAAACACCTGCTCCGTGATTGAAGAATGTTGTGAAGACGTGGACACGGTGTGGATGGATGGACTACTCACATTGTTGAGGGGGGGATCGAATTATGGACGTAGTTTCGTGGCACTTCCATGAGGTCACCATACTGAACGCTAGGCAACAGTGGGCTTACGTCTGAAATCTGACACCTCCCCATCAAAAGCAATGTCTTCGGGAGGGGGTGTGGTGAGGGAGAATTGGAATTGAGCATGGGAGGACATTGAGTTGGAGGGTGGTCAGTCTGTGACTGGTGTTACCACAAATCCGAAGGGTTCCATGCTTTTATAGAGTTGCTCTCCTGCTTAACACACGGGAGATCAGATGTGGCGCTGTAATTGGCAATAATTAAGTGGGGGAAATGACGATTATGTGATTACGTAATCAGTGCGTGCACCGCGCGATCACTTGGAGTACTCCGCGGCTGTGATTGGCGAATTTCGCGGGGCAAATTTACTATGTAAGCAACCTGTCCCCACACTGTTACTTTCTCGCCGGTATTACATAAGTAAGACTTGGCCAGGGCAAAATGTTTCTGCAGAGCCCGCTTTGAAGCTGTGTCGGCCCTAGTACCTACCCCATTGACTATACTGTGAGGTCCACTGCAACAGGATATTACTGGGATAACAAATTACAACCATATGCCTAGTGATGCTGGGGCCCAGCCTAGTCCAAAAGCCCTGGCTTGGGCCCAGCTTAGGGGGCCTGTGGCTTTACAAAGTCACAGGCCAGGCTTTGAGCCCCTGAAGCCCCTGAAGGCACCCTGGCCCATTTTTTTAAAATTAAAATAATCGCCAAGAACCAATTAGCTACTTGTTGTCTAAAATATTGCTGTTCTACTCATACTTAGTCTCTCCACTGTTGTCACCAGAATTCACCTTACCATGCATTGCTGCCAATGCCCCTGTAGCAACTGAGGGATCCTCTTGAACTAGAATGTTTGACCTTGTAGTGCACTTCAAGAACTGAAGTGCCTCTACAATGTTGGCCTTGAGATGATTCTGACACTTGCTGATGATTATCTCTGCAGATGAAAACACTCGTTCCAATGAGATGGAACTAGCCATGGTGGGGAGGAAGTCCTGTGCCAGGGATCCCCACACTGGGTATTGCACCAAATACATTTCCCACCACTATACAATGGTGGTGTTGCCAAGATGCTCCCAGGTGTTGAAGTAGTCGTGGAAACCTTGCAGCTAGGGGCATGTGGGATCACCACAATGCCTGCTGCTCCTGTTATGGCCAATCTTGTTCTCATCCTCACTGTTACCTTTGTCCTTAATATATGATCCCAACAGTGCATCAAGTTTTGTTATGGTTCTACCGTCACAAGGTCTTTGCAAGACTTAGTCGTTTTCTTTTTCTCTTTTATCTGATCTTATCTGATCACATGACTGATCATCTAATCTAATCTTTCATCTTATCTATTAGTTTCACCTTCATACAGTCAAGACTCACGTCCTTTGACTTTAAACACTAAGGCTACGCTCTTAGAGACTCATCACCATCTTGATGCCTTAATTAATCCTTTTATAGTTATATTGTTCCCATGTTCATCTCCGTGCTGTGCACGACTTCTTTTCATTTCCGTCCTGTGCAAGGCTATGCCTCACAGCCCTTATTAATTTCCATTTATTCTCTTCCATTCTTCACAGCCTCGAAGGCTATGCTTAATCTCTGCCTTGATGGCTCTCACGAAGGTAACCCCTGACCATTAGGGTATAGGGCATGACTATATACGAATACGTATCTATAGATTAGATACAAACATGTACATACAGTAGAATAGTATATAAACCCCAAGGACTAGACGGATAACCTCCAGTCTAGTTTTCTTGGATTTTCCCTTGAGTTCCATTTGAGAGCACTTCAGTGTTCATTCTTCTTCACTTCTTTCCTAGTACCCCTGGTGATTGCCTAGAGTCCTACTTAGGATCTTTGGGTGTTTCAAGTTTTGAGTTGTATGTTGTAATATGGCATTTTTGATCCATGGATTGAGGGGCTTTGGCATTGGAGCCATACATTGCATTGTAGTGTTCCTTGTACTTGATGGATTTGTTAAGGTGGAGTTGCATACAAGAAAAAATAACTTACAATTATTTTGGCATGGTTTATTGCCTCAATTGAAAGCTGTTTGCCTCAATTGGCACAAATGTGATCAAGTTTTTGATGGGGGTCAAGAACTAGGAAGCTGGATGAGTATCAGATTAGTATCATGTGTCAAGTATTCACTCACTCATCACTATGATATGTGCATTGGCCATTGCCATACATACAGTGACTCCAAAAAGCGTTACAATAACTAACCCCAAACCGGGGCGCGAAGCGCCCCGCAATCACCTGTGGGAATTACACTTCACTTTGGTGAGACCAAACAAAGTACAAACCCCTGGCTACAAATCGGTCCCTTGGTCATGTGATTTGGCTCAGGGGCCGTGGAGATACAACAGTTTTAAAACAGGAACACCATTGTAACAGTTTTTGGACTTTTGTAATCCTGGGGGTATTTGGTATATATTAGTACTTGGTATACCCTCCTTTAGCTTTAACCACAGCCTGAACCCTCCTTGGCATGCTTTCAATCAACTTTTGACACTCCTCCACTGGTATCCCCTCCCACACCTCCTGAATTCTCTCCCACAACTGAAGAATCCCATTAGGAGGCTGTTCATACTCTGCCAGCCTCTCTTGAGGTAACCCCAGAGATGTTCAATGGGGTTTAGGTCAGGAGACTGTGCAGGCCACACCATAGTCTCAAAATCCTGCTCCCCTAGCCACTCCTTCACCTTTCTACAGGTGTGCTTGGGGTCATTGTTTTGCTGAAAGATGGTGTCAGGAGGATCTAGACCATAATACTGCAGAGTATTGAGCAGTTCATCCTTCAAAATCTGAAGGTAAAGGTCCCCATCCATCCTACCATCAATCTTAGCAGCATAGCCAACTCCCTGCCAAGTCATACACCCCCATACCATCACAGAACCTCCTCCAAATTTGACAGTACCTTGCACTAGCCTGTCACTAAGCCCCTCACCTGGCTTTTTCCACACCCACTTCCTCCCATCTGACCCTAGGCGATTGATTTTAGTCTCATCAGACCATATGACCTTCTTCCAGTCATCTATAGTCCAATCCTTGTGAGCAATAGCAAAGTCTAAGCGAGCCTTGCGATGCCTAGCAGATAGTAGAGGGCGTTTGGACTTGACTACAGCCTTCATACCAGACTTTTTCAAGTGGTGATGAATGGTGTTAGGGTGGAGAGGCTGGTTAATGACATTGGAGAGTGTTTTGGTCACCTGGACAGCATTCTCTGCCTTGTGAGTAGAGATGAGATGAATAGCATGACGAATATTGGCAGGGGAAAGCTTGGCTGGACGACCTCCAACAGACTTTGGGAGGTCAGAACGCTTCTTGGAACGAAGTCTGGATATAGTAGCAGTGCTAACACCAGTGCTAGATACAATGGAGCGAATGGAATGACCAGAATCAAGCTGAGAGAGGATGGTATTCTCTTGGGTAGCAGAGAGAGATCGCATGATGATAGTGGTAAAGAGCAAAGAGGCGTGGGAACAATTTCAGACTCAGACATAATGTTTATATGTGTATCTTTGTTTGTAGCACCAAACAACACCAAATAACCTCTGGTATGATTGAGATCCAGTATCTTACAGCAAAAGTCCAAAAACTGTTACAATGGTGTTCCTGTTTTAAAACTGTTGTATCTCCACGGCCCCTGAGCCAAATCACATGACCAAGGGACCGATTTGTAGCCAGGGGTTTGTACTTTGTTTGGTCTCACCAAAGTGAAGTGTAATTCCCACAGGTGATTGCGGGGCGCTTCGCGCCCCGGTTTGGGGTTAGTTATTGTAACGCTTTTTGGAGTCACTGTAAGTAGGTCAAAGCTAAGGACATGGAATATGTTACGTCAGGTTGATATATTATGGGAGGGAACCTAAAGGAGGAAGGTGGAACTGGGGCAAAGAGTATAAATACAGAATGACCAAGGAGCAATGTCATAAGAATATCAAGGTGAAGGGTTAACCTGGGTCATGTGTAGATGGGAAAGGTACCGAACAGGGTTCCAACAGCTTAGTAAGAGAGTCTGGTCAAATGGAAGTATGATCCAAGTGATCACAGTGACAAGGTGAAGGGTGAAAGGTGAAAGAGACATGTGACAAATGGGAAAGTGTTATGCTCGGTCTGTGATTAGGCTGTGAACATAGACCTTCAATAGAGAGAAAGCTCAACATGCAGGACTAAGGGTTCTAGGTCGAGCATCGACAAGGGAGACTCCTCTTGATACAACGGACAAGGACGGTCGTCAAGGGGATTCCTTGGACAATGGGGATGAGGGATTACAAGGGAAGAAAGTCCCAAGGTGATAGTCAAGAGGGGTCAAGAGTGAGAGGGGCGTCGAGCGACGTTCAAGCTCCTCAAGGGTTCGGGAGAAGTTGTATACAGGTAGAAAGGTAAGATCTGGCTTGTAGTACATGGTATCAACGTCAAGTTTAAGTATTACTTGAAGTAGTTTAGGATAGGCGTGAGTACAGGAGAGATAAATGAAGCAGAAATGAACACAAGACAGTGTGGAGGATATAAACTCGATTACGAAGCAAGTGGAGAATACGAGGGGAATGGGTGATGACAAAAATGGGGTGAGTAATCAAGTGAAAAAGAAAGTGAGTCCGTTAAAGTGTACTTGAAAAAGAGAGGGGAAAAAAGAAATGTAACATTACCCCCAGGCTATCCCTGAAGCACTGAAGAAGGGTAGGAGAGTCCTTACTAGAAGTCTCTGTATGAATATCCTGGCGATCCAGTGACACTCACATAGGCAGTGTCGTCTCAGACATTGTCGCTGTAGTTGGAGATGGGATCAGGGAAAGTATGGCATTGTCCAGAGTGACGGTTGTGCTGATTTCCACAAGTGGTGGAAGGATTTCATCGCAGGCAAGCCAGAGGAGGAATGGGGAGCAGGGTATAGGATTGTGATGACCTGGATCATTAAGAGGAGGACGAGGATGATGAAGGTGGGGATGAGCGACGGTTGGGGCAAAACTTTTGGGAGTGGCCAGGTGAGAATAGGAAGCAAATGAGGCATTGGTAATACCAGCAGTCCTTCTTCTTGTGATCAAGGCAGTGACATATGAAGCAGGCTTCGTGGTATCGTGGATGGTGAGGAGGGAGAGGGACGGTGGTGAATTCCCTGTCAAGGGTGCCCAGAGTATGGACTTCGTGCCGGAGCTCGGCTCATTGGAATGCAAATTCCTCCTCAGAGTTGAGTGAAGAGGAGAAGGTGGAAGGAGGAGTTAGGGAGCGGGGAGGGGCGGCAGCAAACAGGTCCCGCAGGTAGTGATCAAGGTCATCAAGGAAGGGGAGCATGTCAAGCTGCCCTAGGGCCATCATGAGGTTTCCCTCAATATTTAGATAAATCTCCCGAAGAAGGTTGGTTCGATTGCCTATGCTCTCGTCGGAAGAGGCAAGGTGGAGTAAGCTTCTGATGTGTTCGTTTTGGAGATATGCACGGTGGAGGGCCCAGAGGGGGGAGGCTACGTCGCAATGGGTGTCGAGAGGGATGGCTAGTCTGGGGTCGCGTAGGTGGTTTCGCATCCTCGAGAGGAAGTTGTTGTCAGGGAATTCATCACAGAGACAATGAGTGTAGATGGGGACGTCCACAGACATGATGGTGGTGGTGGTAGTAGTGAGTTCAGGGAGGGCTGAGGAGGTCCAACCTGGGGAGGCAACAGTAGAAGAAGGAGGAGAAGGGGGAATAGTATTGGTAACTGAGGTAACGGTAATGGAAGAAGGAGAAGAGAAAGAGACAGAGGAAATGGAAGAGACAGAGGAAACAAGGTTGGAGGTTTGTTTGATGGACATGGCGATTTAGGATGAGGCAGTTTTCTGGGGGGAGAAAGCAGAGGGGTGACGGTTTTTATAGTCGGTGATGACGGTCTTTGAATGTTTGAGATCCGATTCTGATACCCAGGAGTCTTCTTCAGCTGAATATCCTTTCCATTGGATCAGGTACATGCAATGTTGAGTGGGTCCATGGTGGTGTAATATCCATTTGATTTCATATTCTTCTTCTCCGTCAATAAGGTCAGGTGGTGGTGCGGGGAAGTTCAGGCCGTGGATATCATTTTCCCAGTAGAGAGATAGAAGGGAAGCATGGAATACTGGGTGGATTTTCCAAGCTTTTGGAAGGCGGAGTTGGTAGGTGATCGGTGACAGAACCTTTGTGATTGTGAAGGGTCCTTCTCGTTTGGGGGCGAATTTCAGGATGGTGACAGAATGTTTCAAATTCTTGGCTTCTAGCCAAACCTTATCCCCTAGTTGGAAGGGAGTGAATGAGCGACGGTTTTGAGAGTTCATGACCTGTTGGGCTAAGTCATGAGTGGCTAGGGCTTCATCTCGAGCTTTTTGAAGGGAGGAGAGTCGGAGTTTGACTGCTGGGAGGTCAGAGATAGTAAATATGGTGGGGAGGGTGCAGGGTTCATAGCCCATCATGAGAAAGAACGGGGATTGACCGGTGACAGAGTGGGGGCGGTGATTGTGTGTGAATTCGGCGTGGGAGATAGAATCGGCCCAGAAATCAGAGTTGGCACCACAGAAGATGCAGAGATAGATCTTGACTTCTTGGTTTACCTGTTTGGTTTCTCTGTCGATTTGGGGGTGGTAGGCAGTGGAGAGAGATAAGTTGTAGTGGAGGAGGCATTTGAGTTCTTTGGCAAAGGAGGAGGCGAATTGGGGGCCACGATTAGAGATGATTTTGTCGTATAGCCCAAAGTGGAGGAAGACTTTGTGAAAGAAGAGGGATGCGATCCCTTTGGTGGAGATGGATTTCTTGGTAGGGCAGAGAATTACCCCCTTTGTAAGCCCATGGTCGACCATGACCAAAAGGAAGTCAAAGCTGGACGAAAGTGGGAGATCGGTGATAAGGTCGCAAGAGATTTGTTGGAAGGGGCGAGAGGCGGAAGAGGGGATGGGGGTAAGTGGGGGGGTGGTGGGGTGTGTATTCGCCTTTGCTTGTTGGCAGGATGTGTTGGAATATCTAGTATGAACCTGCAGTACAAGCCGGGTCTACTAGTATTTCCTTCTTATGCTTATCTCTGCTCGGACACACAAGTAGTGGTAGCATATACCGGTAACTATCCTATTAGGCTGCACTAGCTCTAATATGTGATATAGGTACCAAGATCCCATGACCAACGGCCCCTTCGGGATATGCCGTGCCCTAAGCCCTATTTGATATAGGAAGCTTATATGGGATGACACCGGATCACCGTGTCATGAGTCATATCTGGACTGGATCACAAAACCTGTGATACAGATCAACCCGGAATGGTACTGGAACTCCGTACCACACATTCCGGCTCATACCCACATAGCCTCGGATCACCGGACTATGCTTGTGTCTATATTTAACTCAGATGAGTCGTTCTGACTCATACTGACTCGTTATCTATGATGTCACTTTCATTTCAGACTTCTTATGACGTCATAGGACTATTATTAGTTCATGCTCAGTCAGCTATTTCATATGCTGACTGATGCTCCTTTATGCTATTGGACAGCACTTGTCCTGCTCAGTCAGCTATTTGATATGCTGACTGAGATAGCACTATTTATAGTCCATGGTAGCTCTAACCCTCGGACCTATTCCCCTTACGGGAATACCCTATACCTTTAGGTGGTTTCAAGCTGAGCTTGAACCTTATTCCTACACATATATATAGACAGCTGTACGAGCTGATACGTTAGACCTCAGACCTTCAGACCTACAGATCCTCCTGTATCTGACCTAGCTTGGTATCCAACTAGGGTTGTGGACTACTACCTCACTATAGCACTTATAGTGAATACCATTTCTCTTATTCCATTACTATCCCTCTGTGGATTAGCTGGATAAGTGAACTCTGTCCCACAATGGTCTCATCTCCCACATTGTCATCTCTCTACCACAACACTCTTATCCTAAACTAGGATAAAGGGACTTGGTAAGTAACCAGTCACACTTACCCCCCTGTTGCTAGTCTGCCAATATCCTCTGTGCTTGGTCCTGCTGTCTCGGGATCATCAACTGCTGTTTGGAGCACGCTCTTGTGACTAGGAGGCACACTCTTGCCAAGTGTTGTTCTTGTCCTCCGCCACCTACCGCTTCAACAGGATGCACATCCTTCAACAAACTTGCGGACAAAGTGGGCAAGACCTGGCCACCAAAATTCGGCAGTGACAAGTTGGTGGGTTTTTAGGTAACCGGGGTGGCCAGCAGTGGGGTGGTCATGACATCTTTGTATGACGGAGCAGTGTAGGTTGTCATTTGGGGGAATATGAACACAATTTTTGTAGATGAGAATGCCATCAGTGATCTCCCAGTCAGATAAGCGGGAGCGAAATGCTGCTGTGAGATCTGGTTCCAGAGCAGATTGAAGATGTTGGAGGACAAGGGAGTCAGACTGGGAAAGGGAGCGGATGTGATCATGTAGGGTGGTGTCAATGAGGTCGACAAAGAGGGAGTCAGAGAGGAGGGTGGTGGAGGTGTTGTCGTCAGTGTCATCCGGATGAAGATCAGGATGATGGGAGAGGGCGTCAGGGAGGACAAGGAGCTTCCCTGGAACGTGGATAATCTTCAGTTCGAAGTCAGCAAGGTTGAGGAGCCATCGGGCTTGTCAACGGTTGAGGTTCTGGGGTTGGCAAAAGTAGGTGAGGTTTTTGTGGTCGGTGAAGGTCTGTATGGGGAAGGGGGAGCCTCTAAGGTAGTGTCACCATGCTTTCAGCACCTGGATGACAGCAAGGAGTTCTCTGTCATAGATATCGTAGTTCCGCTTGGTGGGGGAGAAGGATTGGAAGAGGTAGGAGCATGGGTGCCATTCTCCATTAGGGTCAGTCTGAAGGAGGACAGCGCCTGAGGCATATTTGGAGGTGTTGGTGGCGATGGCCAAGGGTTTTGAGAGATTGGGGAGTTGGAGGACAGATTTCGATAGGAAGAGGTTTTTCAGAGAATTGAAGAACTGTTGGCAAGAAGTGGTCCATTCCCAGTGATGGTCCTTTTTGGTAAGGTCGAGGAGGGGTCAAGCGATGTTGGAGTAGTCAGGGATGAATCGTCAGTAAAAGTTGGTGAAGCCTAGGAAGGATCGAACCTCCCTGACTTTCTGGGGGATGGGCCATGTTCTGATACCATCGAGTTTGACTGGATCCATGGCAAGCTGCCCAGGTTTCATGATCATTCCAAGGTATTCGACTTCCGAGGTGGCAAAGGAACATTTCTCAAGTTTTAGGTGGAGGCCAAGTTCTTGTATGTATTGGAGGACTTGGTGGGTTCACTCAGTATGGGTTTGTTTGTCGGGGCAATTCTTCGTCCCCATCGTCTAAGGAGTCCCCTTGGCGACCGTCCTTGTCCGCTGTACCAAGAGGAATCCCCCCCTTGTCAATGTTCAACCCAGAACCCTTAACCCAACTTGTTGAGCTTGTCCTCTACCTATTGAAAGTCTACGTTCGCAGCCTAACCATGGACCAAGCGTAACACTTGTTACATTTTATTCCATTTTCCTTTCTTTTCACTACTTTCACGGACTTATCTTCCTTTTCGCTCGATCACTCATTTCATCCTCATCACCATCTGTTTCTCTCACACCCTCCATAATTGAGCTTACATCCTCCACATAGCCTCATATTCATTTCCATTTCATTCTCTCTCTCATACTCACATTTGCCCTAAACCACTTCGAGTCATACTTAAACTCGACGTCAATACCATATAACAATAAGCTAGATCTTACCTTTTCTACCTGTATACAACTGCTCTTTCTTGTCTTGAAACTTCGAGAAGCTTGAACATTGCTCAATATTCTTCTTGCTCTTGACCTCCTTGACCCATCACTTCAGAACTTCCTTCCCTTGCAATCACTCATCTCCATCATTCAAGGAATCCCCTTGACAACCGTCCTTGTCCATTGCATCAAGAGGAGTCCCCCTTGTTGACACTTGACCCAGAATCCTTGACCCTACATGTTGAGCTCCCTCTTTACCTATTGAAGATCTATGTTCACAGCCTAACCACGGACCGAGCATAACAGCACCTGTCCTGCTCAGTCAGCTATTTGATATGCTAACTGAGATAGCACTATTTATAGTCCATGGTAGCTCTAACCCTCAGACCTATTCCTCTTATGGGAATACCCTATACCTTTAGGCAGTTTCAAGCTGAGCTTTAACCTTATTTCTACATGTATATATATAGGCAGCCGTACTGGCTGATACATTAGACCTTCAGACCCTTACATCTGACCTAGTTTGGTATCCAACTAGGGTTGTGGACTTTTACCTCACTATAGCTGAAACACCCAAGAATTCCTAATGGAAAACTCTAGGCAATCACAAGTCAACTAGGAGAGAAGAAAGATGGGTGAACACAAAAGTGCTCTCGAGTGGAACTCTAGGGGAAAATCCAAGAGAACTAGACTGGAGTCTATCCGTCTAGCCCTTGGGGTTTATATACTATTCTACTGTATGTACATGTTTGTGTCTGATCTACAGATATGTTATTGTATATAGTTGTGCCCTGTGCCCTAGCGGTCAGGGGTTACCTTCGTGAGAGCCATCAAGGCGGAGATTAAGTATAGCCTTCGAGGCTGTGAGGAATGGAAGAGAAGAAACGGAAATTAAAAGGGCTGTGAGGCATAGCCTTGCACAGGACGGAAATGAAAAGAAGTTGTGCACAGCATGGAGATGAACGTGAGAACAATATAACTATAAAAGGGTTAATTAAGGCACCAAGATGGTGATGAGTCTCTAAGAGCGTAGCCTTAGTGTTTAAAGTCAGAGGACGTGAGTCTTGACTGTATGAAAGTGAAACTAATAGATAAGATGAAAGATTAGATTAGATGATCAGTCACATGATCAGATAAGATAAGATAAGAAAGAAAAAGGAAAACGACTAAGTCTTGCAAAGACCTTGTGACGGTAGGACCATAACACTACCTCCTCTCTATGAATTGGATTCCAGACGATTGAAAGGAGTTTGCTTTTTCATTATTTCGGTTAACGGCTCCGGCCGTTTTTGAAAGATGAGCAGGAATTGCTCGGGTGGGATGTTCAGTGCTCTAGGCGCTGAAGGGTGGGACTGGTGGTAGTCACGTAATGCTCCCGCGGCGTTGGTGAGGTTCGATCGTGGTTCCCAAGTGCGATCTGTTTCATCGTAGCCCTTTCAGTGGACTAGATATTCGAGTTTTTTGTTTTTAAAACGAGAATCAACGATGTAGTCAACTTCCCATTCGTTATCTCTGTCTTCTGTGACCTGGACTGGTCCTGGACGGTGCGAGGCTTGTCCCTCCATCCGCTCCTTGTACGGTTTGACTCGTGAGACATTCACGACGGGGTGGATCTGCATGGATCTCGGTAGTTTTAATTTAATAGCGTTAGGACCTGCTAACGAAAGGATCTCGAAAGGGCCTAGCCATCGTTCACTGAGCTTTCTAGAAGCGCGTGTAAGGCGTAGGTTTTCGGTGGAAAGCCAAACTTGT